>KZ062483.1:0-11474 GCA_002091835.1 Anopheles maculatus | reverse complement strand
CAACCACTTACCAATGAACATGTTCGCCGGTGGACCAGCCTCCAAATCGGTCATACCGTCCCCGATCATTGCCACCACCTTATCCGATCCCGATCCAACACCGCCCGCCATCACACTGCGAATCATCTTGATGGCTTCACCCTTACCGCCAGATCGCGACGTAGGCTGAGCCGTATCAAAGCCAGCGTAGCTTCCATTGTAGTTGAAGAACAGCCGGTTTGCATACAGATTGCAAAGCGGAATCTCCAACGCATCAGCAACCGGTTCAATCAAACAATCGAACCCACCGCTGATAAGGAATACCTCGGCATTGTTCTTACGCAGCTGCTCAATCAGTTCCTTCACGCCGGCCGAAATGGTCGATGGGTGCGTCTTGAGAAACTCGCGGATCTGTCGCTGCGAGGGTTTGATAATGTCCAGGCGACGTTTCAGCGCTTCCTGGAAAGTCATGCTACCTCCCATCGCTTCCTTCGTGCTGTTAGGAAGTAGTAGATTAAAGCATTATGTGATTGCTGCTCTAATGGAGATAGTTAGGGAGGAGTCACTTACAGTGCGGCCACCTCACTGCCCTTGCCGCAGAACTGCGCCAACTCATCGATTCCCTCCTCCGTGATGATGGTCGAATCAACATCGAAACACACTATTTGTGCCTTTTTCAGTGTTTCCCTTGCTTCGGTTGTACGTTTCGACAGCTCAATGGGACGATCGTTCGTCATACCGTTGCCGTTCTGGGTGTGATGGTGAAGCTGTGCTCCGTTCCGACTTGCCAAACCGTTCACCTTGGACGGGACGATAGGTTTAAAGATTGGAGGAGCCGGTGGCAAACTGTTGCGCCTGCCGACAACGACGACCGGCTCGAGTGGTTCTCCGGCACCGGCAAGGCTGCTCACACCACGGCTACTGTCCGTGGCCGAGATGGCTACCAAGCTTCCGAAAAGTGCACTGCAAATAATAAAAAAAAACAACCACGTTATTGTTTGCTGCTCAAAAGTAAGTAAATGTTTATTAGAGAAACAGAAATCCAGGAAAAATTAAATCACCAAAAACATTTCTTCGCATTTTGAAACTATCCCTCCCAACGGTCAATTTAAATTCCCAATAAACACAGCGCCCCATGCTGCTGCACGAGCGTGCTCCAAATGGCAGCTGTCAGACGGCTATCAGCTGTGAGCGCTGCGAAGTAAACAAAGAAAAGCGTTCGTTTCTGCTGATGGCTGATGAAACATTGCGCTGCACTCGGTGGTAATAAATGCGCCCCTCTTCTGGTTGTTTATTTCATCCCAGCCATCAGCAACACACCATTATTGTGTCCAGTGTCCAGTGCATTCGCGTTCCGCGTTTGTTGTGCAAGATTTGACGGACTGTGAGTGATTCGCTGCAGTTTTTTGTGAAATAGTAAGCACGAGCACCTTCTGGTACGAGATCACGGAAGATTACTCATTTACGAATGGTGTCGATAACAGTGGTCACATTATAAAAGAACTATCAAAGCAGCAAGTGAGTCAGTTTTGATGCAAGATTCACCGTAACGAGGCTGCCGTTCATCGTTCACAAACGTGTTTGCTGCTTCGCACTCACCTACGGAGGCACGACGCAATACACAATATCGGATGGCAGTTTGCACTACCACCACCACCAGCAACCTAACGTCCGATTCTGGTGGTGCTCCGGAAAACTTTCACATAACCTACTCGCACGACGGTGACGAGGATGACGAGGCGGTGGACGCCGTGCACGATGGCGATCTGCTGTCCACGTCCAGCTTCCAGATAGGGGGAATCGTTGGCGAAAGCACCCAGCGGTGCCCGTTGTGTGGTGCCCACCGCCGCCAGTTTCACTGCAAATCGTGCATACGCCACGGGGACTTTCTGCACATCGCAACCGACGTTTACTGTCAGCTGCCGGAGCGGTTCGGCGAGAAGCAGCAGCGCCTGCGAAACTTGCGCACGGCAAATGCTACCCTCGAAAGCAAAGGAATGGTAATGCTGGAAAAGCTACACCAAGCGGGCCGTTTGGCGGGTGAGATCAAGCAACGATCGGACAAAGCGAGCATCATTCGAAAGACGATCGAGCTGAAGCGTATTGCAATCGAAGAGTTGCGGTTGAAACAGCGTCATCTCGGTGACGCCATTCGTAAGCTTCGCATCACGTTGCCACGGTACGACGATAAGGTGAAGACGCTAAGCGAGTTTGTGGCCGGCAAGATGGAAGAGAGCGAGCATCGGAAGGCAAAGCTGACGGCTGTGCAGGAACGTTTGCGTCAGCTGAAGCGCGATCAGGTGCAACAGCTCGTACGCATCATCTTCCCGATCACGCAAACGATCGTGAGTCGATCCAGCCTGGCGGGTAGTAGCAGTACTGCAAGCAGTGCTAGTGGAAGTTCCACCGGCGGGACCGGACTAAGCAACACGCGCAGTACCATCCATGAAATATCGGAAGCAACGCGGACGGCGTACGTCCGAGGACAGTGGGTGTTGCAGGACAGTTTCGGGGAGGTGCAACATGTAATCATTGCACCGGCACTGCCCGGAACCGGCAACTATTCGGCCTACAACGATTGGGCAACGGGTGATGGTGGTGCTGCTGTGCTAAGTGCCGCATCAACGGCAGCAACTGCTACGATGGAAGTATCTTCATCGCCAGCAGGTGGCAGCAACCGAGTCGGCAGCCACAATCCAGCACACACCATCGCAGCGGCCTTAACATATACAGCGCAGCTAGTGGCACTGCTCGGATACTATCTGGACGTCCGGTTACCGTACCGTGTGTCGTACGCTGACTTTTGTACGACCACTTTATCTGAGGCGCAATTTGCCCGCAAAGTGGCACGCCTTAATGCGGACATTGTGTTCCTCTGTCACACTCAGGGCTGTCGACTGAACGACATGAATCCGACACACACGCTCGAGAATCTGCTCTGTCTGCTAAAATCGCCCGATCTGGGACATTGTGGACCGACCGATCGAAACAGCTGCCTGTCCGACTCGATGGAGCAGCTGCTAATGCAGAACATTGGTGAAGATTCCGATTCCGAAGGTGAGAATGAGCACAAAAACAATGTAAACATTTTTCTACTAATCATTTGCTTCCCCATTTTCTAGATGAAACAACCCTCCATCAGGAATGGGAAGCAGTTCCAAGCAACCTTTCCCCGGTGACGGCTGAACCGGCGTATCAACCGATGGTACTGGCCAATCTTGACCAACGGCGTCCTACGCTCGGCCACACCGGATTGCACTACCATCATCTGCAGCAACCGACCGGGGCCGCCGCAACGAGCCTCATGACCAGTGCCTTCGCTTCGGTCAGCTCATTCTGGAAAGGTTGGACGGGGAAGTAAAAGAATCTTCAACACTCAGAGAAAGAGAGAGAGAGAGACAGATTTGCTCATTCCTTTCACACAAAACACACAAGCCACAAGTTTTATTAGGCAAAAGGAACATACATACATATTTAAGATATTTTTCTGTTTTATATGTGATAGCACAAAACCAAACTCAACTGAACTCACTTGCTTTCCAAAACCATGTATAAACAAACGTATTGTCGCCATTTTTTTTGAAAACGCTTCCAGTAGCTGGCAGGAAGACATATAGGAACAAAGCTGCTATGATAATGTGTACAAAAATAAATAGGAATAGTAGCAACGTAAACAACCGCGTTTGTACGAATTACAATTAAGAAGCGATCTTACTACCGCGATCGTTCCCCGAGAAGAACACGATAAAAGAATTAAGTTTAAAAAACAGGAAGTTAAAACAAACTCATATGTTAATTTATAATGTAAAAAGGAAAACTAAAAGAAATCGTTCACTATAGATAGCGTATGTTAGGCTCGGAATGGAAATAAAGTAATTTTACATTTTAGCTGTGATTAATACACTTCAGAATAACACACAGAACGTGTCTTGTTTCGTCTTTAAATTCCATTTCAAGTTGACCATGTTTGCGACGGCCCTGACTGCTAATAAAACAGGGCGGAATTGGGTTTTAAATCGCATCCGGGACCGCTTTCCCACTTTAAGAAATGTCAATGTACTGTGGGAGGAACTGCAACGATGATTAGCTGTAACATGGAGTAAATTACGTGCAGAAAGTGATTGTAGTGACAAAGAAGAAAATAGCAATCATGCTTGTACTGTTACGTGATCGCATCTCAGCTACACAGGGCGTTCTAATCAGAAAACTCCCCTACAGCAAGGAAAGATCTATGAGAGAGTCATCTCCAGTGTCCGATCGCACGCCTAGCAACAGTCATAGCTGTTTACCCTTTGCGGGAGGGCCTACTGTTAGATCGTTGTCTCATTCTCGGCTCGGATGATAAGGCCCTGCTAGTTGCCTCAAAGGAAGGAATACGGAAACAGCCCGTATGTGCAAGCATTGGAAGCAGCATGGAAAACAACTATTTTCTGATGTAACTGATGCCACACGTGGTCAGACGATGGGAAACGAATGGGCAAAAGCACTGCCACTGAGTCAGAATCTACAGCAAGACACTCTCGTTATTTGTCTTGCCAGTTCTGACGTACTTTTTACTAATTTAAATAGTTTGTTATTGTGTACCCAGTGATTAGAGGAATCTTCAAGAATCCCTGCAAGTCGTACTACAGCAGCAAAACATTCGCATTAGGCCCATTTATCCCAAGGTCTGATCCATCCACGGTCTATCAACAGTTTTGTTTGTCTCAAATCCACCCTTCTTATCATCGACAACAAGCCAGTCAGCCAGCCAGCAGCAAACTAGCCTTTGGATGC
Source organism: Anopheles maculatus (assembly GCA_002091835.1). Taxonomy (NCBI): domain Eukaryota; kingdom Metazoa; phylum Arthropoda; class Insecta; order Diptera; family Culicidae; genus Anopheles; species Anopheles maculatus. The sequence goes on along the minus strand of KZ062483.1, from coordinate 6,719 downwards.
CTGTTTTGCCCTTTTCGCTCGCACAAACACACACACACACACACACATTCTCCAATCGAATCAGCTGACGATGGTGACCAACCACACTATCATAACATTCTCCGGGGCGTGCTTTGTCCAACGCGCCTGACAAACAACAGGCAGCCCTATTCCTCAAGCACCCAGCATACCCACTCCTTTGACCCAAATGCAGTTCATCCACTGTGCTTTATTTTTGCAGTAGCGCCAATATCTCTACCGAGTAGGCGGCAGACACTTGATGTGTTGTTGAGGTTCGTCTCCCAACGCTACACTAACTCCATCACTACTAGATCGCCTTGATTGGCTTATGCTAATGTTTGCTCACCGATTCATTTTGATGCTGAAGGTTGCACTACTAGTTCCTTGAAGTGCTGTTAGTTTAGAACACTTTACTACTCTTGGTGAAACACGATCGCTGGAATCAGATGGCTTAGTAATCCAATGTTCACTCAGGTGAGGTTTGACGATGCCAAATGCACTTGAACTTGATGCAGTCTTCTTCAATATAACGGGCTGGTTCTTTCTCAAATTATGTTCGAATTCCCGAATTTGCGTTCAAAGAGTTAAGGCGTAAGGGGACGCGCGCGCGTTTATAGTTCGATCTCTCGCAAACAACTGACATCGGCCGATGGTGCACAGATTCACTTTAAACCAGTCCCGATCTGTCCCGGTCCCAGACCTGCTTCTCCACAACAACAACCTCTCCCTACCTCGACCGGTCCAAGTTCCATGCTTGCCGTGACGTGTTCTTCCTCTTCTGGTTTGCCATACCCTACTTCTGCTCAACCATGCTTGTTCCCCGAGAAGATAAGAGCCTGCTTGAGTGGTGGTGAATGCCGGCTTGTTGAGACGGAGCAGTAAACAACAGCTCCGTTGAACAGAGAACCGGCCCTTCTACAATGACGAAGTTGCCACGAGGTTGCCGATCAGCTGGGGAAAGCCACAGCCACGAGTTTCTACCCGATATCGGGCGTGTTTCATTAATTCTAGCCAATTTGGTGGAACGCGCCTACCAATTAACTGACCACGGGTACAACGGCATGTAAACAAATACCTTCGCCGGCCATCATCACAAATGCTTCCTGTTGCTAGGGTAGAAACGCGCGAATCGGCAGATCAAGTAGGCGCACAAGAGGTCGACATACGATCCACTTGACATGCGAGACGAAAACAACCTACTGCATCGCGATGCACTTCTCGCAAGCCTCTCATTCCCTCGCGGGAAGGGAGATCTCACTCTGTTCTTCCAGCAATGATAACGGCGATGATGATCATCATCTTCCGACAGAGACACACAAGCTATGCAAGATGTGTGTGTTTTTTCCCCCGACAAGCTTCTGTGGCCCAGTGATAGGGCTTTCTCGCAGCTCGTAGAGAAAGCCGCATGATTTAATCGGTGGCATATATTGCTCTATTCAAGTGGGATTCAATTGAATCGAAACAACCTGTCGACCGCGTGTGCTCAGGAAGGCCTAACAAGCGTACTTACCTTGCAGTGGCCAAGGATGGATGACGGTGGAAAAGCACTCTCAAGCCGGGAAGCATTTGAAGTTACGTATCCAAGAATGAACTGCACAAAATTCAAGCACTTTGAAATTCTAAATCACTTCACACAAAGAAAAATCTCTTTACCGCTCAAGGAACACTACTACTCGACTAAACCCGTCTTTCCACAATCACGAGTTGCGTGGTGATAAAGCCGCCCTGAAATCGTGAACCCGATCAATCAGCTGTTTTCCGTCAAAACAATGCGCCTACTTGATCTGTCACATATGCACGCGCTTTATCGCGCGCTTCCTCTTCGTGCTTGGTATTCGTAAACCGTTCCACCAACTGCAGTCTCGCACGCTTTGGCTTGCAGCATAGACCCGCGTCGCGACGATCCGATAAATAAATTCTCATTACTGCTAATGTCCGGACGCCAGACAGACGAGGTTGTTGATTGTGCACAGTGTCGGAAATAAATATGAACCAATAGGTTTTCTTCGTGAACTACCGAACATTGTCCGGAAAGTAGATGGAAGTAAGTTTAGGAATTATGCGTTCTTACAGATGATAAGGCAGTTTCTAATTGTCATTATTATTTCCAGCAGTGTACTGCAAAACCTGTTCTGTCGAGGACTGGGAGACTTGTTTTCCGGCTGTACAGTATGCACAGCAAATTGGTCCTAGTAATATGAGAAGAGCGAATGTGTCTCTGACGACGCCACCGTACATACAACGGCCAAGGGAAACCGGTGACGAGGTAAGCAATTCCTTCATTAGGCTTCAAGTACACTTCAGTGTCTCGCACTGTTAGTTCTAGTTCAATTTACCTAATGATGGAATGTTCCGACCATTCTATGTGGTGTTATGCTACCACATTCGAGGTCGAGGTTCGTTATCATCACGTGAATTTGGCTTAGTAAAGCATGGGAGACTGAGCTGATGCCCATTATACTTTCCGATCCAACACAACCGTTTCCAGAATGGACCGGTTGTTTGGGATTTTGCGCGCTATATGATGCGTAAACCTGCAAACTTTCCGTTTCGGTCATTTCGGTTAACGATAACCCCGGGGGTGAAGAAAGGGCGACGAGTGCCGTTGCTAACCAACCATAGCTTTGTGTTGTTCCGGATTCAACCAGAATTTGGCATGCTTCGTTTAATGTTGATATTGTTGTTCTTTGAATAAAGATTTGGGAGCCGGATTTAATCGTAAACAAACACACGATTCAGACGTTCGCAACGCGAACGATCGTGGCCAAAGGTTGGTTCTGGGTCGTGAAAGAAACAACGCAACTCAACTAAGAAATTCGCGCATTTGTAAGTTCGTTTGCTTTTATAACTCAATTGAAGCTAATGGTCGGATTCAATTGGAGGCGGAGGCTACCTCATATCTGGTTTATAGCCTTCGTTACTAAGCTGACTACGTGGAAGCTGTACTTCTTTTTGCTAGTTACCTAATGAATTGACTCTTTATGAATATCGACGCTATCTTAAATCGTAAGAAAAATAACTAAATCCAGGGCTTTTTTCCCTTCAGCTCCTTATAGTCGTCAAACTCTCCAACAGCCAACAAAACAAACTAATCAATGTACATCGGCGTCATTCGAATTCGAGCGCATCGGTGTAAGCCTGTCAGTCTAGACACTCCTCCAAAGAGGAGCATGGCTCTGACCATGACAAGGCTACCAGCAGAAAAACAACTCCTCGTGGAGCGAAGCATGCTAACGATGGACTAAGGACGCTCGTGCTGCACCATCTCTGGGTAAACACGAAATTACGCTACTAAACACTTGTTTATTAATCATCTCCTCGTATCATGACCCCGATGGCCTGATGGGCAAACAAACAACAACACTTGCATCAGCACGAAAGCACGCGATCAACAACAGCGCTAAGCGTCAAGCTGCAGCAACTGCTCCAGGGGCGTTACCCGGAGAAATTCTCGCACCTCTTCCGGTACGGAAGCAAGAAATTGATTCAGCTGCTCGGTCAGATGCTGCTGTACATTCTCCGCATTACGTACACTGTTCGCTACCTTGCCGTAAATGTGGTAGAATAGCTTGAAGAACTCATTGAAACTTCCCTGGGTCGACAGGGTTTGGATTGTGGTTGTCGACAGATTGCCGGTTCGATTGTGCGATCGATTGTTGATGGCACACTGGGCAAGATGTTGCTTTAAATCTACCCGGCAAAGTTGTTCCGCACGGTCCAACACATCCTTTGGAATGTTGACGGTACGGGCGAGCGATAGTCCGTAGTTCTTCACTGCCGTCCGTCCCTCGATGACGACATATTTGTAGCGTAATCGCTCAACACCATCCACTTGGACGGTTTCCGTTTGTAAACAGAGCTGAGACACGTTGTGATGTACCTCAAGCGGTCTCAACAAGTCCATGCAGTGTGTCGTTATGAAAATGAATGGTTTTCGAATTGATGCCAACGTGGGTGCTACTGTTGCTTCACGCCCTTCGCCAACATATCCAACGAAGTCAATGATGCGCTCCAGTAAAGCCCACTTGGCACTGGATGTATCGGGGAGATGAGTATCACCGTACAGTTCATCAATCACAACCAAACTGTTCGGAGTGAGACAGTGGCGTACAAACTGCAGCTTGTTGTACAGCTGGCAGGAATCTGAATCATCCCGCTGAACGTTGTCTGCATCACCGAATATCGTCAGCAGACGGTCTACGATTCGTACCTGAGCTTGTGATGCCGGTATGTAGCAACCCAGCTGGGCCATTATTTGCAAAATACAGATCGTTTTCATGTACACCGTTTTTCCGCTCATGTTGGGACCCGTGACGATAAACACGTTATATTCTGGCGTTGAGATCTAAAAGAAAATGTGCTTAGAATTCATATGTCCTAAAATCGCATCCCAAAAATTGCTTACCACATTGTTCCGTACAATCTTTCGTCCATCAGAGAAGCTTTCCAGCAGCGGATGTCTTCCGGAAACAATTTTCGTTTCCTCACCGAATCTTGGTTCACAGAATTCTTTCCCCTGGCTAACAGTTGCAAGTGCCTGCACCACATCCAGATCCGTTAGACACCCAACCAAATTATACACCGCATCTATACTATCCCGGATACTCGCAATCAATCCGCGAATAATTCCGTAACTTATTTCATCAATTTCCTTCCCAACGGAATTGAGCTTCTCATTGAACGCCATCAACCGTCCGTTGGAGAGTGTATACCGACGGCCCGTTCGGTTTAGTATCTGAAAGTTTTTGCTCAACTGATCCGCTACATTATCCACCTCATCGTTTGCTAGTACGTATAGGAGATGAAATCCGTTCGGTTTGGAGTGGTGAAGCTTCAGCTGCATACGCGTAGCGAGACTCAGTTCCGCCACATACTGACGAATCTCATCGATAACTCCGGAGTATAGGGAACGGAGAAGGTCCAGTATGGAACGCTGATTTCTGTCCAAATCACGTCCCCGAACGCCCAACGGTAATCCGGCCGCCAACGGTGGTACACTTTTACTACGATACGGGATAAAATTCATCTTCTTCGTTAAACAGCACCTGCGCGTGCACACTAGATCGGTTGAAAGTATACTAAAGCTGTGACAGTTGCAGCGTACCTACCAACCGCCAACTACGATCCACGTACCAAGGAACCAACACTTTACACTACTTCTTAATTTCAATGGCGTGTATTTCGAAATTGTATATTATTTCCCTTCCGCACACAAACACACACCCGCGAAGCTCCCGGGTCCCGTTGGCAAAGGAGGGCGGGGCGGGGACGGGGGGGAACATTCGTTTACGCTCTTCGTCGTCGCCCTGTCCAACGGAATCCGTCTATGTACCATACCGGTTTTGTAGGGTTCATTTGTGTTCATTTATACAAAAACATTGTTTTTCTTTTTGCACAATTTTACAATTAGCAGCGTTTTAGTTGCGTTGCCTCTATAATTCACTTCTGTTAGGATACGCGCTTCCCCAAACTGTGTGTGTGTGTGTATACTACACACTCACACCCCAATTGCAATTGTGTGGTGTGTGGTTACTAAATGCCGGTGAATGTTTTGTTTATGTGTTGTCCTATTTCGCAATCGGGTGTTTTTGCAAACTAAGTATCTTTGATGGCTCTGTGCTATCTACTGTTGAAGTGTTTGTTATGTTCAAATTTTGCCGCCTGGTTTTTGGTGTGTGTCTGTCTTTGTTTTCGCTTTGGATATTTTAGCTTTAGTTTAGCTACATTCAGCGTTCCTTTCCGATTTGTTTTCACATGTACAAGTCAACGATCCTGTCGCTTCTTCGTACCGGCTGCCTTATTGACTTGGCAGGTACACCTTCTCTTAATAATGCAAAGCTCTCAAACTCGTTCATTTACATGTTTTCCATTACACAAGCTTTCTTACACTGTTTACGACCAATATGTTCATGTACCATTTAGCATTTCTACCACCTGCTTTTTGTCACTCGGGTTTTTTTTTGCAACAACTATAACGACTAGCACTGTATATTATTTGCACAAGCATTTTCTTATCCTCGCCTTTTTGCCCTTATCATTCCCTCTCTCTGTTTTCCCACCCAATTGTTTAAGCATCATTATTTTTATTACAAATTTGCGTTTAGCTGTTTTTGCATACTTTTTTGTTTTGTCTTGTTAGTAGTATTAGTAGTAGTTGTGGTGTGTTTCGCTTCTTGTGTGAAAGTTTTTGAAAGTGTTTGTTTTAACCCTTGTTTACTTCTTTTCCACTCCTCCTCAATACTCGCCACTTACGGCAGTTTTTACATCTTATGTGTGTGTGTATGTGTGTGTGGGTTTAATAGACTGTAAAAATCACGGTCATTCAAACACACCAAACCTCCTATCATCCAAATGCGTATCCCTGCTCAACTGCTAAGCTCTCCGATTTAGTAGGAAATTGAGAAAAGTATATTTAAGTTACACCAAGCATCGCTACTTACTTCCATTTTCGTCTCACCGTTGTTTTGTTACTTCTGTACCTACTGTGTTCCTGTAACCATTAGGATAGATGTTTTGATTTGCGTTTTCTAACTGCGTTTGTGTTGTATGCGTAGCATTCCCGTCGGATCAAGACTGTGCAATGTTGTCAACGTGACGGAATACCAAAAATTGTCACCGTACTGGGTTAGCTTCAGATGCGGTGAGGTTACATCGATAGCCGCTAGACCAACCTCGAGTGCTGCATGTCCACGCCCTTCCGCAAGCACCACAATAACATA
>KZ062482.1:79982-120691 GCA_002091835.1 Anopheles maculatus | reverse complement strand
AATGTGTGTCCTGCTTTAAACAGGTTCAAGCTTGAAAGGGACTCGCGGGAAGCTTAATGGTATAATCCGGGTTGAGTGCTTTAAACATTACCCATCGTTTCATTTATGAAGCGGTACAGAATCGGTGCAGAGATTAATTTTCACACAGTAAACTCATAATGACGTAGCGGGGGAAATTCCACTGACATACCAGATTGGATCAACAGGTCCACCTGGAATCCAGTCCCATTCGGTTAGGCAGAAAAATCGCTGTCAGTGGAATGCACGGCAAATGCACAGTCCGAAACCATATTATGATGGCAAATTTCAAGGATTTCTTCCACATTGTACCATCTGAATCAGAATTTGCGAACCTAGAAATCATGCCTGGTCCACCAGAAATTGTCCGAAATGGATACCGACCTGGCACGGGTTCGTGGCGCCAGCATATGCTTTTTGGTTCATTAAATTCGCGAAAAAGTTTTCTTTTCGGACGAAAGGAGTGCATATCGATGCATTCGTACCACAATTGATACTTTTCAATGGGACGCGCATACCCGTTCGGTAGTAGCGTGTTGATGAGCAGCACCGGGCAACTCATCTGAAACGAGTCGGTTTGCCGCCGGGCGACCTCATCGGAAATGATGGTTCGTACCATTTTTACGATTCACCGGGAACCATCCCGGAAGGGACCGCATGAAATTGAATCTATTCAAATCGGCGAAACACAGTGAAGTGGCCGTTGGCATGGAATTGATTATCGAAGGACGGTCATTATTTTAGTATATTTTGTTTTGTGTTGATGCTCTAGCATCTTTACTTTCCCAGTGCGTTAGCAAACAGTGAAACCGAATGACTGGCCCGGCCAGGGCTGTACGAGTGGTCTAATAGCTGCCAGTCGCCTGTACGCACATAAATTCCACATTAGCCCCAGAGAACCATTGCCCAACCGCAATGCATTGTGATTATTAATAATGAGCTACAGGGATTGACCAATGTGGCGCCTATTAACAGTTGAATTTCCTCTAAACGTACAAATTCATTTTCTGCTGAAATGTAATTAAGGGATGTGCGTAGGATAATTCTACAAAAGCCGACTTACTTGTGGGTTTGAGCAACATGCAATTATTTGCGATGAAATAGTGCTTGGTAAAGCGTACTTGGAATTCATTAATGCAGGACTCCAGTTCTTAGTATAGCAATGCGTAATGATTTTAACTATAAAACTCATTCCGTTTAGCTATTGGAAATCATTTAAATAACAAATTACACATTTTAAAGGCATCCCTTGACTTTTACTATTATTATGTCAGATTGTTTTTAATTGTATGATTACGAACTAATGCAATTTTTCCAACTTAATTCCCAAACAATCATTCATTAACTTTAATTCACCCGAATGACCGCGTAGGTGCGAACCGTATCATGTAACGTTCAAGATTATTGCAGACGGGTTCATCATTTTTCGTTCCGTTTCTCTTTCCTCAACAGAACAGACCTGCCAGTGGTGTCGTAAGGTAATACCGTCCCACCAGACCGGCATCTTGGGCACTACCGAGGGTATGATATTTTGCACCGAGGCATGCTTTTCCCAGTCGCGGCGAGCGTCCTTCAAGAGAGCGAAAACGTGCGACTGGTGCCGACACGTGCGCCACGCCGTCAGCTACGTCGACTTTCAAGATGGAGCCTCACAGTTGCAGTTCTGCTCGGACAAATGTCTCAACCAGTACAAGATGCAAATTTTCTGCAACGAAACGCAAGCCCATCTGGAGATGAATCCACATTTGAAGGAGAAGAGTTCCTCTACGGGTAAGCTTGCACACTGTTCCATTCGATCAGCAGCTGAGATTTAATTTGTTTCTCATTTCATGTTTCAGGAAGTCTTATTACACCCGAACTATGGATGAAGAACTGCAAAAGCTGTTCGATATCACCGGTGTCCGATCGGTCGGAGTCGGTGTCACCCGTTCCATCGATTCCGGTCCGTTCATCGCCGGAACCATCACCAATTACACTACGTTCACCAACACCAGTCAAAAAACCTCTCATATCTGTAGCTCCACCATCAAAACTGCTATCGAAGTCAGTGCACCAAAGCTCTTTGAGCCGTTCCAATCCAAAGAATTCCCGTAAGCGTCGCGCTGGCCATAGACCATCGGGTGGATCCCATGCATCCGCCGCTTCCAAACGATCCACGTCATCGCATCAAGCCGAATTTGCAAGCGCCATCAGTAGTAGCGGCACCAGCATCAACAACAACAATCTGACCATCCCGAACAATAACCTAACCGGAAGTCCACCAACCGTCCTTACTGCTGGGCCACCGAAATCGGCACCCAATGTACAAGATTTAAGAGTTTTGCAAAAGAAACATAACTCCGTCATGAATCTTGCGCCCAACGATGGTCCACCGATGGCGGGGTTCGATGGGCGCGATCTATCAGCAGCCGGAGGAGCCCTCGGACCACCGCCACCTCCTCCTCCACCACAGCTAAATATTCCACCACAATTCCTTCCACCACCGTTGAATCTGTTGCGAGCACCATTTTTCCCCCTAAATCCGGCCCAGTTACGTTTCGGAGCCGGGCTAGGTAACTTACCGAACGGTCAACCGCCCACCCATGCCGCCCCACCGATGGGTCCACCACCGAGTCCACTGCCCGGTGGACCGTTAGGTCCGGGCAATCGACCACCGGTACCAAACATGTTCGGGTTCGGTACCACTCCGCCCGTTACGATTCTAGTCCCGTATCCGATCATCGTACCGCTACCATTGCCCATTCCGGTACCGATTCCTGTGATAGATTTTTTGAAAGCAGCCCTACCGAAAGAGGAAACTGCGAAGGCAGAACCTCAGTCCGAGCAAAGTCAGCTTAAGTCGGATGATAAGCTTGACGAACCGGTAATGACGGTCGACAGCGACGAAGCGATGGTTGATGAGCTTGCTGAGCCATCGGTTGTGGACGATGACTCGGATGTGCCGCTGGATTTTACCGTTGGTGGGTCGGGAAAGCAATCCGAACGAGACGTAGCACCACCAATTGGTCGAGTCGATGCTTGGAGCGAATCGGAACACACGGATACGGCTGAATTTACGCCTAAGAATGACGAAACAGCAACGTATGCTCTCTCTACTATAGTATCGAACGGATCGGAAACTGTCCCAGCGATGAAAGATGATGAGCAACAGGACGTTACGAGACATGAATCGGCGAAGCGATTATTGCCGAAGTTTAAAATAACTCGCCTGGAAACAGGGAAGCAGAATCATCAAGAAACGGGAGCAGGAGATGGAAGTGGCGGGGAACTACCAAAGGAGGAAACAGATATCGAACGTGAACGCAAAGAGATGGTCGAACGTAGCCGGCCACTGCGCAAACGGAAGCGGCTCGTAGTACAGCAACATCTGCACGCTAAACACGACCTGCAGCAGGATCCTTTGCATGAGAGTATTGCAGGAGATCAAGAGTATGGAACAGGGATTGAGTTAAGGTCGGGTAATAAAAGTCAATGAACGGATTAGCGGATAGTGAGGGGACAAAAATAATGGTGCTGTATGGTATAGTTCGTTTTAAATTATAAATGCTCCAGTCGTAGGGTGTAAGGGGCCTCAGAAAGGTTTCCGGCATAGGTAAGCCATTGTCAGGACTGTAGGAATTAAATTCACCATCATCCGGAAATATGTTTAAAAACAGGATCATCTAACCTTTCCCCTGTATCGAGTCATAGTTGTAGTGATTTTTCACCGAATAGTAAAAGGAGCGCACACACTAAGGCCCCCAAAGAGCGTCGGTTGTAAGCGTTCTGGCATATTGTATAGAATTTTATTCGTATCAATTATTGCAAAAGTAAACACTTGCAAACCACTATGCCGGCAAAGCCCGATAATATGAATGTGAAAAAAGCATATGGAAATTTGATTTCAATTAAAGAAAATGAGAAAAAAGCGTTTCATAAAGCAAAGCGTGTTATAACAAAACGCATGTATGTGTATGTGTGTTAGTTGATGTTTTCCTTCACGTAGTCAACCTTCTTTGTTCGTGTGGTGAGGATCGCTGTTTTCATTTGTACAAATCCCATAGTGAAATCTGTCCATCTTTTCCGGCGGCAGCCATCACCGGTGCATTCCACATGGTGACGTTCGCTTCAGAGTACGCGACATCCAGCAGTTCGGCCTTGTGCTCGGTAAGTACCGCCAACGGTCGAAGGCTTTTCCAAGAGAAAATTCGCAATCTTCCATCCCATCCGGCACTGGCAAACACCTTCAGATCCTTCCGAATACGCACCCGGTGTACACCAGCATTCTTGATCCCAATTTCACTCTTCGGTACCAGCTGCTGCGATTTACGGTCGATCGAGAACACGAACAGTTTGTCCGCCGAACCACCACATATGCCTCGGTTGGTAACGGGATCGTAGTCGATCGTTTGCAGACAATCAGCATCCTCCGTAATGTAGTGGGACGTCGAACTGACCGGACGTCCGGTACGATAGTCCCACAGTACGAGCGCTCCCGACTCGTATCCGGCAAGCAGATAGCGCTGGTTCTGGATTTCGATCGGTTGGAAGCACATAACGGTGCCGTACGGGAGGGCCTTCTCATCGTCGGCTGTCGGAGAGAATCGCATCGTTTCGCTGAAGGTTTTTGCGCACAGTACACTGATGGCTGCTCGGTCGCGGGGTATTATCACAGTACTCGATTGTGCGTCGTGTGCCAGACGGCAGAATCCAACGTGTTCGGTGGAGATTTCGTGGCGCAATTGGTATTCGGCTTCGGCAAGCGTCCACAGCTTTACCGAACCGTCCTTTTCCTGAGTAATCAAGGCATCGTCGGAGTGAGCAAGGGAGAGGATCGGGCTCGAACCCACGCTAAGTTGATATGACGTACGGTTTGTCTGAGGAGCAATGCAAGTGAAAACGAATAATGTTAAATCGTGTTGATTAACTACGTCTTACAAGTTTTCACTTACCTGTAACTCCCACAGTTGGACAGTTCCTTTGTCTGTGCCGGCGTACAAGTGCTCCGGTGTGTGAAAGCAAAGCGAATAGTATGAACAGCTTTCCGGCGAACGCAAACAGAACACCGGATCCGGTGGAAGTAAGGCCATGGTTTGATAGGACTTTTGGAAATGGTTTATGCAAAGGGCTCGGTTCACTGCTTACGTACCGAAACGTTGGCCTACCATTCCGACGGTTCGAACAGTAGAAAATCAGTAAAAATAACACCAAACACGTAAAATCATAAACAAAGCACGCAAATGGAAACAGCTGTTTATTGTTGTTGTTGGTAGAAAACAGAAAGAACTATGCGCAGATAACCCTAGTTTGGGAGTGTGCAGAGAAGTAGTGGACATGGTGGTATTAAACGCAACTGTTTTACTGCTGTACTGACACCTAGATGGCGCTATTCATTGATGTACCATTGCGTTGAATTTGAATAAACCGTTAGGATTGTCATTGAATTTATGTTTTGGGTTAATATTATCCTTTTTTTGTGGCAGTACAACTGGCCTGGCTGTATTTCTAATATTATCCAATTAAAATGAAGGGATGCATAAATTGTTAGTTATAGAAACACAATGTGAAGACATTTTTAAATCTAGCATTGGATTTTTATTATTGTTTTACAATGTATTGCGAAGAATTATAGATATTCTTGAAGCCGTAAAATAAACAAAGTGTGCAATGTTGAATTAAGTGTTTCCAAATTCCAGTGTCAAGAAAAGCAATGTGCCTTCTGCATATCTGAAAGATATTGCAACAATGAATAGATAAAAAATTTCTTCGGAGAAATCGTTCTTCTAATCTTCCTCATTAACGCTGATCATCATCATTCCAATCGAGTAGGTCTTTCTGTAAATCTAAAACCAATAAACAAAACATGGTGCTCTCATTAAAATAGTCAATTGAATTAGAAATGTTTTATTTTACCTCGAAAAATGCTCGCATATTGACGGTTCCAAAACCATACGAAAGGCGTCCCGGATGTTGCGATGCAAGCAACAACAATTTCATGGCCTTTTGATCACAGACTTCCATGTTATACCAGGGGACATTATAAATTGCAACCGTCAGCTCATCGCTCTGAAATGTGGATCAAATGGGTAAAATAAAAAATCAGGTTTTGTGCACCGAGAAACGGAAGTTTAAACTCCACAAACCTTAATGTTGAAAATTTGTCCTAAAGCACAGCTGAAGAACAATTGAACTGTTAGCATGATGAACAGAAAATATCCTGGGTACCAATCGGGAACCTAGAAATTCAATGAATAAATGTATATCGTGGATTTTAAGCGCATATTCATTTATCTTACTGAAACTATCACCACCACAATGCTGATCAGCTGACAGAAGATGCAACCGTAAACGATGAAAAAGTGCAGCTCGAACAGACTGCACATGCTCTTGGAATAGCTTGAACGACACAACAAAGCAGAGCATTTGTCATCCTGCATTATTATGAAAAAATTATCTTACTTACTCCAAATGTGCGATATGATGTTTGATGATCGTTTGTATCCGGGTTCGTATTTCACCTGTATGGTGTCCATCGGTGTTCAATTCATTAAGCCGACCCAACCGGGCCAACTCGAGCCGTAACATATCGACCTGCAGACAAGCGTTTTGTAGAAATATAAAAAAAGCAGTCTCGCTGGAGATGATCCCGGCCACCATAAGAGCGCTTTCGAACAGTTGAAACGCAAAGTTTAAAGCAAACCCCTTTAGATGGTCCATCCCGACCGTGGGAATAAAGAAGCCGAGCGGGAGCGAATACTCAAACAACATCGACCAGATAAACGAGGACACGAAGATGAGCAAGGCCGCCGCACTCGAGCAGAATCCGAACAGCGCCACCAGCAGATAGGTGTCCTGCAACGTCCTAACGAGCAACGCGTCCTGCTCGGGATCTCCATGAAATTGGTCGAAGAATTGTACCATGAACTGATGCAGCTTCAGTATGAGCGTTTTGTGCTTCACAAACACGTGTATCTTGATCCAAGCGATGAACACGTACAGGAGCGTCTCGAGACAGAACATAAAGTCGACCAGATTACCGTACGTGGTTGTAAGGTTGTACAGATTGATCCAGAAAAATGCGAACGTGTTTAGCAGCACCAGACGGAGATGCAGATTTCCCGGTGAAAAATTCGGCGTAAATACATCGACTCCGACAAGACCGCCGATCAGGTTAACGCCTTTCACGATGGCGGTGTACTGCTCTCGAGGATCCAGTGAGTGACGTTCGAGGCGACGTTTCACCACAGTACGGAGTCGTTCCAGAAGGTACATCCTTACGAGTTCGTTACGCTTTCACGAATGGAGGCATCGTTTGGGATTGAGCGTTGATGTCTAAAGCCTTGATTTGAATAATGTTTAATTTACATGACGATTAATTGAGAATGGTTTTTTGTGAAGTTTCGCCATACTTCGATATGATATTCATCGATGGGAATTGATCAAATGTTTAATTAGACCTTAATTGATTGCTTCTTTTTATGCGATTCTATAAAATAAATTATTAAGCACAATTAAATTGAAGGATAAAGGAGTAGAAGGAAGCAACATGCTTTTTTGTGGTACCTGTCTGGTATAAAAATATTGCGAATGTTCAACATAGTAAGCCACTGTTCAACATAGCCAAAAGTGTACAGTGGGTAATGTAAGTGAGTGGCCACGTAATTTCTTCATTCTGTTCTCAACTCTTAACCAAGGTACTTGACGTGTGCGTAAGTCTCAACAGAATATTCCGATAAAGTTTCGGTATCATTTCTTACTCCATTGAACTTTCAAACACAGCTGGTAGTGCGATTATGACGTCAAATATTCCCGACATTGACCGTCTCACTGGAAGAAACAATTGGAATACCTGGAAGTTTGCAATAAAAACGCTTCTGGAACATGAAGATCTATGGTGTGTAGTCAAGCCAAAGTAAACGGAAGACGGAATCTACGGAAGGGTTGCAAGGCAAGGGCAAAGATTATATTACTTCTTGATCCAATGAATTATATTCACGTCGAGGAAGCGACGACGGCAAGAGAAGTTTGGTCGAAACTGGAGAAAGTTTTCGACCATTCGGCCAGTCTAACTAGACAAGTTGGACTGCTCCACAAACTTATAAAAACAAACTCATCGTGTTACGAATCTATGGCCGACTATGTGAGTCAGATCATTTCAACTGCACATCAACTCAATCGGATTGGGTTTATAATATCCGAAGAGCGCATCGGAATGTTACTGTTAGCTGGTCTGTCCGACCAGTACCGTCCGATTATAATAGATTTAGAAAATTCGAGTATAGTCATTACAGGGGACATTATTAAAACGAAGCTTCTTCACGAGGTTCCAAAGATGTCCAATGAACCAGCGTTTGTTGTAAAGAAGAATCTCGGATATGATTCGAAGCAGATGTAGGAAATGTTTTAAGTTTGGCCATATAGCAAATCATTGTTACAGGTCAGAAACGGAATGTACGATTGGTGCGGTGCTGTCTTCGTTCGGAATGTCGAAAAATAACCAGTAGCGCTACTACAACTCAGGAGCAGGTGTCCTCATGACGCGGAATAGTAATCTTCTGCAGAACATTAATTTCAACAACAGCGAATATATACTTTTGTTTAACATAGAATTGATTTCCGGTTTGAGCAGAACAACTGTTACCAGTCCTGTCTATTAGCCATCGCAATGATCTATTCAAGCTCGCGGATTTCATTGCCAAGAAGCCTGGAATTATGGCACTGAAGGATAAGACACCTCACACTGACCAGTGTACGTAGTCTGCCTGATAAACGGTTTAGTGACTGAAGTTAAATATCGTTGGAAGAGGCAGTCAGAACTGTAAGGCATGTTCGATGGGCCAACACAGGTGGCATCCGAGTAGCATGCAAGAATCGAATGGGGCTGAAATTTTGAAAGCTAAGGTAACCCTAGTTTTTTTTATCAAAGATACATGATCATGACAACATGATCTGGAAACATTCGTCTGGAACATTTCTGGATTTCCCTTTCACCGAGTGAAGCTGTCATGTCGGAAATGCCGTCAAATGAAGTTGCGATCTTTACGGATTTCAAAGTACATAGTGCGTCACATACCAGGTGAAGGTGGATAGAAAACTCTCAGGGCCCTTTGCTACCACCAATGGTCTGCGCCAGAGAGACGGCCTGCTTGTCTCCTATTCAATCTGATGCTAGAAGGGGCCATCCGAGACTCGGAGGTGGAAACTTCGGGGACCATCTTCTATAAGTCACTCCAGATCTTGGCATACGCTGATAATTAATTTGTGGCTCTTCCATGTAGCAGACGCTTAACATATAGGATCGAGCAGGCGGCTTTGAACCTCGGGTTGGAGATCAACGAGGCAAAAACCAAAATGATGGTGGCACGACCAGCAGCCCTGGTAACAAACACTATTTACGCAGGGGTGATGTACAGATAGTTAATCGCACCTTCTAAGTCGTCCAAAACTTCACCTATCTCGGGTCAAAAGTCAGCACCGATAACAACATAGACGTTGAATTACGCGCCAGAGTGCTGACTGCCAATCGGTCATACTATAACCTGAAGAAGCTTCTCCACTCAAAATATCTTTTGAGTACCAGTACTCACATATGCCTCTGAGACGTGAACTTTGTCCAAATTCTCTTAGTCTTGGCCAAGAAAAGGATGCTCAGAACGTGTTTTGGCTCCGTATGCTCCGAATTACAATTGCCAATCTCCGGGGCGGCCCGGTGGTGTATACGATAGCGGTGCCGGTCTTCACACGGCAGGACCGGGGTTCGAATCCCGGCGGACCGCCTCCCCGTACGCAGGACTGACTATCCAGCTACGGGTAAAACTTAGTCACAGAAAGCTAACAATAGCTGGCAGGCCAAGACCTCACGAGGTTGTAGTGCCAAGGAAGAAGAAGAAGAAGAAGAATCTCCGGTGGGTTGGTAATGTCATGAGAATGGTACCGGGCGACCAACTATAAGTGGTACACATGAACAGAGCAGGCGAGGCAGGCTCAAATTACGATGGAGTGATGGCATTGATGCGCCCGCCAGAACGGCCGGGTTATTGTATTGGCTATTCTTCATACTTTTCTCAACTCTCAACCCAGGATACTTAACCAGTGCGCAACTCCCATCAGGAATGATCTGCTAGAAGAAACAAAGAGAAGGAAAAGGTAAATAAACCTTTGATCAATTTTTGTTCATACTGACTGAGGCATTTATTTCACATACATTATATGTTTTAAGTATATGTATATATATATATAATATATTTTACGATGTATATAATCTTTTGTTTTCCATTTTTAATATCCAGTATAATAAGAGCTTTTGTTTTCGTCTGTCTGTTTGCATGTGTGTGTATGTTGTTGCGTGTTGCGTGTGTGTTTCTTTTGTTTTATTCACTTTTTCTTTCTTTTCCCTTTTTCCATTTCCGGTTTCTTTCGTTCGTTCAGTGTGTGCCTATAATAAGAGCTTTTGTTTTCGTCTGTCTGTTTGCATGTGTGTGTATGTTGTTGCACGTTGCGTGTGTGTTTCTTTTGTTTTATTCACTTTTTCTTTCTTTTCCCTTTTTCCATTTCCGGTTTCTTTCGTTCGTTCAGTGTGTGCCTGTTTCTTCTACTGCTTTGTGTTTCTGTTCTTATCATTTATCTTTTCATGGTTCTTTCCATCCACTGCTGTTTGGTGAAGTATTTTACAATTTTGTTTGCCTTTTTTAACTCTTCCCCCCTTTCAACCATTACATAATGTGGGTTTGGATTAGCTGTTTTCGTAATAGCTGCACTGTTTGTGTAATATTTTGTATTGTTTACCTTGTTTGTTCTTGCTTGTTTGCTTGCTTTTTCTTTTTCATCAACATCACGGTTTTGTTAATGGGGTGTTGTGGTGCCGATTTTGCTATGACGTGCGAATAAACAATTTTCCAAACACCATTGTGCTGATGGTTTAGGTTTAGTTGAAGTTTTGTTTTGTCTTACGTGGCGTACGGTTTCAGATTGCCGTTTTTTTTTCTCTGCTGCTACACTGTTTAGCACGAAACATGGAACACGAAACTTTGTACACCGTTTGCAGAGGTGCAGTTTTTTGCAGTTTTTTTGTTTTTACATTTTGTTTCGGTTCTGTTACTTTTGATGCAAGTTTTGCTCTTTTGTTTTGCATCAGTTGCAACAGTTGTCTAAAACTTTTCTGTTTTGTTTGTCGTTTTACGTGGGTTGTATTTTACGCAAAAAGTAAACAAATGAACAGATCGTGCTGGAACTGTATTTGTGCTGTACTTTCATTTTGTTTTCAAAAGAAGTCAGTTAGTTGTTACAAACGGAAAACTGATTTTAATTAATTTTTGTCCCATTTTTTATACACATCGATAAATTGGGTTGGGTTTTGTTTGGTATTAACTAGTGTGTTTGCTTTAGCATAATGTTTTATTTGCATCGTTTCCTATTTTCTTCCGCTGGCGCTAATTGTTCTAAACAGTCACAGTTAGCTGCACATCTCTACCCACCCTCGCTCTGGGGGTTATATTAGTTGTTTTGTTTTTTTTTTCTGTTTTGTTAACGGAATGTGTAATTCTAGCGTTTTTAGTGTGTTTTTTTTGTGTGTGTTTGTTTGAATCGTGTATCGATTAGTTTGAATGTTGCTCGGGCGCTGTATTGTAACTAGCTTCCGATAGCTTCTTCTTATTTTTTGTTGGTTTTTGTTGACCTTAACAATGGTCCATCGTTTGTCACAAGGGTTCGGTGCTCATTTGTGGTGGAACGGGAAGAGAGTTGGTTAGCTTTGTGGTTATCTTTATATCGGTTTAACGCTTCAGCTCATTCACATTGGCCGGTGTCGATTGTCATGTTACCGTTTTGTATGTGTGTGTGTATGTACGTGTATTTGTGTGTGTGTGTTTCGTTTGCATCGTTCACATTAAACAAGACTCGTTGCTTGGTTTTTGTATTACGCGAACCGTAGTAGTGGCCGAATGGTTTGTCTTTTTCTTCTCTTACGAATGTGTATGTTTTTGTGCAGTTTTTGGGGTAGCTCGATAGTTGCATTTTGCAGGCAAATTTTAAATGTTTTAAAAGAGCATTTGGGTTTTGTAACCGTCAGCTGGACGTTGACTTTTGGGTTGCCCATTTATGCTTACGGTGAAGTGTTCTAGCCGACTTTCGACTAGTTGCACTAGCTGTGTGTGTGAAGTTTTCATAGTGTAATGTTTATTTGTTTTTGTGGAATATATAGTTACACGCTTTTCCTTCATTCTTTTGCTGGTTCTGGATGGTTTAGGAATCGTGTTCTGTACCTTTTTTGTTTTACAGCACGTGCTACCTCGTGATAGTTCGAGCCTTCATCCCTTTTGCAGCGCAAATGCGTTTAACCAATATCGCGCCCCAAATGATGCGTTAGCTTTGGGGCAGGGCTTGAGTTTGTTCGTTTTTAGGCTCGTTAAAATGAATTGTTTACTGGTTAATGCTATGTTTTAGGCTTTTGGTTACGATCGTTTTGTTTGTTTGTTTGTTTTGGTTGAATATTTTTCACTGCTTTTTTTATCTCTCCATCGTTTCGTTTCGTTACTCACACTGCTAGCTTTCGCCACGAACAAATCGGTTCGCCTTGTGTGAAACTTTTCTTTGGTTTTCTGCTGTTGCTTGAAATATTCAGCGCCTGTTTGCTCATTTTCCATCCTTGTCATTGTGCTTATCATGGATATAACAGGAATAAAAAAGATATTCTAAACTTGGCAAATGTACATACTCACGTCGATAAAACTATTCGCCAGTCGCACACACAGCGATGTTTGACTCTTAGGCTCTAGTTTAGTTGTATCTTCTTGTTTTGTTTTCTTTTTTTTTGTTCTTTAGGTAAAGTGCAATATCAGTTTTTGTTTGGTTTTCTTACGGGCTAAATATTTAAGTGCAATTGTTAATGGTGCTTTCTGGTGTGG
Organism: Anopheles maculatus; assembly: GCA_002091835.1. Taxonomy (NCBI): domain Eukaryota; kingdom Metazoa; phylum Arthropoda; class Insecta; order Diptera; family Culicidae; genus Anopheles; species Anopheles maculatus. The sequence goes on along the minus strand of KZ062482.1, from coordinate 107,792 downwards.
TGCATCACAACACTTAAGAAAAAGTGCGTTATAGTAAGCTTTTCGTTTGTTTTGTTTGTTGGTTTGTGTTTTAATTCATAATGAGATTAGTAGCTTGGTTTTTTGTTTTCTTGCTGTGTTCACCTTTTTTGAATCGATCTTGTGATTGTGAGTTTTATCTCAGCTTGTTTCGCTCGCTCATATTTATCATTCTCGATGTTCATTTAAGTGAGCTTAATTGGTTTTCTTCTAGTTAGTTTTTTCTTGATTTCTCTTTGTTATCTCTGTTGTTTCTTTTCTACTTTTGTTTTATGCTTTTTCACTTTATAAATGTCTTCTTGTTTCGTTTTTTGTGTTGCTTATAAACATAATCTTAAGTATATTAAAACATGCAAACACACGCTTTCGAGGAAAGAACATTATCAGATTTCAGAAATAAGCAAAAAAGGCTTATAGTAAACTAAACAACATTGTTTTGGAATGGAATGGAATTGAATGATTTGTATGATATTTCGGAATGCGTTTGAATTGATGCTTTGCTGTGGCTTTGCTGTTCATGATTATAGGCTTGAAGTTTCTAGATTGTATGTAACTCAACATAAGAAGCCTGAATGTCACTTTGATGGTTAGTATTCCATGTTCCATACATATAAAATTGTATCACCATTGTATTTCATACATCATTTGATGTTTTAAATGCTGAAAAAAAAACACACACACACGTTATATTGTGTCAAACCGTGCCAATTGCACGAACGTTCCGCCCTATATTTATCACCAAATAAATGTGCCAAATGCTGGACAACTGCACACGAACGGGATAACGTGGGTGATAAATATGGAACACCCTGTTTCGTTCTACGTTCACAGCACATAAGTTGTTGCACGGTCCATAAAGCATACTTTCGCCGGTAAACTGTCACCCGGGTGGTGTCGTTATGTGCTGTGTGTAAACCGAGTGTACCTACGGTGTCTTCATTGGGAAGTATTTCACCGGCCCCCGGGATCAATGGGTTGGAAAGTTCGATTTACAAATTCAACAACCCGGGCAATGCTCAGAAGGGTTGGTCGCTCGGTGTCCGGTGCCATCGGTGCGCTGCTGTGTAAGTTGCAAGACAACAAATAATGGATAACCTCCCTTCTAATGAAGGCGTCACAGTAGTGACGTCATTGCGTTCCTTCGAGCATTTGAACGGAACCAACCTTGTTTGATCGTTGCCTTTATAAGCTTAGGCAACGGGCACGATAGCGTCAGTGGGATATGCGAGCGATAAATAAACGCCTTCGCGTGGTGGCACAAAGTTTTCGTTGATGACGTTAACCGCCCGAACAGGGCACGCCACAGGAACGTACTCGAAAGTGGGGAAGGCCTATACATGTCTGTGTTGGCCAAGCCCTGTGAAGGACGCAACTATTAGTGTACGGTTTGACCGCACCCTGCGTTACGTCGGGACAGTGTAATTCGATTCCACGCAACGACTAACACAACAAGACGTCCAGGCCGGGGTTATTGTAGGTCCCGAAGCAAACCAGGAGAGTGGTGTGTGTGTGTTTTTTTTTCGTTGTTGCTGTCGGTAGAACGCACTTAAGTACGTGGGACGAAGTTTGACATCAACGCACTTGGTGGCATTTAGAAGTTTGATGATTTGTTCCATGTAGTCTCACTCGGGAGGGAATTACGAGATGAGCGAAACGAAAGGAAAATAAAGTGCCCATCGAGCAGATACGTAACATAATTTACAAACAACTTATAATCTTACAAGCGTAAGCTGTTGGGGAATCTTTAGTAAACCGAATATCCGATTAAGCTTGCAACAAAACCGAACGGTTCCCTGTTCTGTGCTTAGAAACGCTGTTTTTTCTAGCATCATAATGAATAAAAGCATTTCCCATGAACTGCTTAGATAAGCAAGGTATCATAAATACCGCGAAAGCATGCAGTACAACTTAACCACCAGGTAAAATTGTATTTCAATTATACTCCTGCCCACGGTGCAAAGGTCCTTCCGGTCCTTCGAACTAAAGCCAACTGCAAGAAAAGATTTCAACCAAGATTGAAAGTGCCCACCAGGAAGCGTACAGCGCGACGAAGTTGTTTATCTTCTTAAGAATGGTGAGCCGTTTTGGATTGAATCGCTAGTCTTGCGTCCACCGAAAATCAGCCTCGTGGACGTGGTTTGACAGGTCGCGAAACCCGATACCCGGAAGTGGATCAATTTTTAATGGACTTTGGACAAATCTTTACCAGTGCCCGGGCGAGTGCACGGAACAGACAATCTTCTTAATATCTTCCACCGAAAATTTCGGGCCAAAATCTGTCATATAACATGGATAATACCTCCTATCACTTTGCGCGATCGTGGTGCGACTCGTAGCATCAAAGCTATATCATAACGCTCCACAAGCAGTTAACTTGGTGGCGAGGACTTTGGGTGAGGGATGGCCACTTTTTCGCAAGGTTCCAGGGGTTGGCCGGGGTTCACGCAGCAGGGCAAAGCATCCCGAAGCGCGGTTTCACTGTGCTATAAAAAATGCAAACGGGATCTTTCTGTGCGCTATTTTACGAGCAGCTGATGGCTGCCACCACCCGTACGGGTCGGGATGGCATGCATTTTCATCACCGGAGCGACCTTCCGGTTGTTGTCTGGGAAATCTTTCCAAACGGTTAACCTTCCTTCACCGGTGCCCGGTCGCACTAGGAGGAGATTTAATCCTGGCTCTCTCGTTTTTGCTTGCTCCCTTTCTCTGTCTGTCTTGCTCTCGGTTAAGCAAAAACCCCAAACCCCGGGGTTCGGGACCATTTTCCGACGATGCGTGCCGGTTTCCTTTCTCAATCCCATCCTAATTAGGTGCAACAAATTGAATTTTATGAATGGTATGTTCCTCTATGCTATATTGCCATGTGGTTGATTTTTTGTCTGTTGTTGTTTCAACAGCTTTCCATGGTTTCGGGGAGTCTTTTTTTTCTCGGTTATTGTACCCTTCGAACCCGGAACTCGGTCCCAGATTGAAGATGCTGCCGGTGCTCTTCCGCTTTCCACATAGTTTACCATTGTTTATGTGTGTACGGTGTGCTGTGTGCCCTTGAAACAGCGGACGCTTCGAAAAAAAATGTTATAAAAATATTGTTATGCTACGCCCCGCAGTATTATCCCCGTTTTCTTTTAATGGTTGATGGCTTGTTTTTTTGCTGTTCCTGAGCGGGCCAAATTGATGACAAACCTTCTTCGTTCCCTTAAAAAGGAAGGCTAATTTGTATTAAAGAAGCGCCGGGTAAGTGCCACGTGCTGGGATGCTTGTTGAATATGGGAATGAAGGCAGCAGACAAAAAAGCATGGAGCATCAAAAGCACCAGCCCGGCTCCATTATCCGTACGCTGGCATTTTGATGAGAGGCAACCGAACCCCACGGGAGGCAACGTGGTCATCTCTTGGGGATATCTGCTTTACCATTATTTATCATTCGCGTAAAAAGGAAAACATATCTCGGCGAAAGCGTCTTACTTGCTTTCCAAACTTTTCGAATCGTTACACCGCCAACACAAGGCAGTATCGTTGCGCACAAAAGCGAGACGAAAACCCTTTTCGCGTTGTTCAAGAAGAAGTCGAAGAAAAGCCATTGTCTGGCATGATGGCGATAGAATAGTCTCGTGCGCCGAGTTATCTCGAGCGTCAAAAATACATTTCCCGACAATTTTCCACCAACACTAGAAAGTGTTTGTGTGTGTGTGTGTGTGGGTCCAAACGGTCGAGGTTTAATCTAATTTAGCTGTAAAATGGTTTAATATTTTCATCTCTCAGGATGAACCACATAGCTGCTAGGCATCGTGAAAAAGCAGTGAGAAAACAAACGAACGCTTTTGCTTTCGATGAAACGTACAATCACCATTCCTAGGGGGTGAGTAAGCAACACACACACACATAGCAGAAGTAAAAATGGTCCCAATAAAAGTTCACAGCCCATGACGCGCGAGATACGGGATTTCGAAGTGATTTTGGAACGAAAAAAAGGCAAAGGCGTAGTCGCTTACCTCCGACAGACTCGAAATGTCGGATATCTTAAGCGCCAAATAATGTGTTCGATTTTACGACGAGCCTTGGCCCCCGTTTGGGTTGAGATTGGATTTCGGTTTTTCTCAGTGGCTTGTGTGTAATAATTTTGTGGAGCTTGTTTTTTTTGCTTCCATCCGGACCATTTCAGTGTCCGTTAAGTGTCGAACTGGCTAATGTTTTGGGAGGGGGATTTTAGTTTTGTTTCTGGTTTTGTTTTGTTTTGCGAGTGGCGAGTGGTTTTACGCGACAATAGCTCGGGATTTTGGAAGGTAATTGAAGCGTTTTTGCGAATTCGATCCTTTTACAAATAAAGTGGGTAGATAAACGCATACCGTGTCGTAAATTTGTTAAATCCTTGTTAGGGTAAACTATCGGTTCCTGTTCTCTGTTCCTTGAACACGATTTCGCAGTTGTTCAAGTGTGGTTTAGGTAGTTACATTGTATTGGGCGCTTGTTAATCGAAAAGACATTTTGAAATGTGTGCTTAACAGGAAGAGATGCACAAACGTATAGAAATTCTGATAGTCATTGTAATTTATTCAAGTGAAAGCTGTCATTCCAGGACTGCCTATCCAAACAGTCAGTAATGGCAGGCTATGACCTCTTTGGTTTGTTCGAGGAACAGACGAAGAAGAATAAGAATAAGAATTAATCAGTGATTTGTTTTCAGTACGGGAAATTACGATTAAGAAAGAATTTTCAGAATCAAAATAAGATCCAGTAACGGAATTGATACGAGTTCCAGCGCTCGAATGGGAAATTCATCCAATTATCACTGAGGAATAGGATAGCGAACCAAATTCTTGCGATGTGGAATCTTGTCCATTGTGCAGTAACTACAGGGTTATTACGCTGTGGAGTACCACCTGAAAATATTCTCCCCAATTTGGAAACTTTCAGAGAGGATGCGCAAATCTTGGAGAGGATGGCCGATTTGGGCTTGACTATCTTCTATTCAGAGTGATTTCGCCATCCAAAACACGAAGGTGGAAACTTCGGGGACAATCTTCTATTAATCAATCCAGATCCTAGCATACGCCGGTGACATAGACATCATTGGTTTGAGGCTCTCTAAAAGGCACAATAAAGATAGCACCACGGATCACTGATCATCACGCTATTAGGTATTAACGCAAGGGTGATGCATAGATAGGTGACTAAGAATCTACGTACCTTCGAAGTAGTCCAACATTCTTCCTATTCATAGTGAGAGGAGTCTTCTCCTATTAAAACATCTGTCAAGACGGACAAAGCTGGGACTGAATAGAACCTTTATACCAATACTCACATAAACCGCTGAGACATGGACACTGTCCAAAACTGACAAAATATTTTTCGTTCGAGAGGAAGATGCTCAGAAGGATTTGGAGTCGTATGTGTGGAGGAGACATACAACGACGAGCTCTACGAGGACCTTCAGACATCCACATGGACAGAGGAGGTATTATAGACCTAAATTGAGAAGGAGTTGATATGTCCGCTAGAATGGCCGAGACATTAGATTGACCTAAACGTGGTTGCAGCGCCAGATAAATAAGCAAATAAGTATATGACTTAGCGTTACTCAATATTATCTTAAACCATATCTCGTGCAGTCAACCTTAAACATGATCAGTAAAAAAATCAATCTTTCAAAAAGCTGCTTCCCATCACAATGGTTAGCGAGCCCGGGCCAACGTAACATTCCAGCACGGTTCCTGCTGTTTGCTAACCAACCGAAACGAAAGCATCACCAACGTCTCGATGTCGTTTATCGGAGCCGGAATCGAATAAATCAATTTACGTTCGTTTATTTCATTATTTTCACTTCCAAAGTGACCAAAGTGTGTTAGCCAGACGGTGCTATGGTCTTTAGAGAGTTAGAGCCATTTTAATGGTCTTGATATTTCGCCATTCGGACTTACACACATACAGCGAGCTGTACCGTGGATTGAGCAGATGTGTCAAGTAAGATAAAGCAAATGGCAGCTGAGTAGAGCAAGAAAAATGATAAATAAAAAGTTTTAATATTTATCGAACGAGAAGGAAAAACTTTTTTTTTCATAGAGTAACATTTATTAAACAAGAAAAATTATCCACAAAAAATAAATAAACCCACCAGCGGTAATAAAAAAAAACACATCAATTGAACGGTAGTTTTCCCGAATGCGTACAACAGGGATCAACTTCTTGAATTGTCACAAAAGCAAAGGAAACAATAAAGCAATCCATCGGAGGATTGCATTAGTGAGCATTATTAGATAAAACCTTAGCAAAGGCAACTTAAAAATAGCTTTGGTGCGAAGCACCTGATGCCAAAACGGGCCCTACACGGATGTGGCGTCCAAGCTTTTATGGTCCGAATTGCTCGAATGTTACTTTTTGTTCAAGAAAAAAAAAGTAATACTGCTGTTACGAAAACTGCAAAATGGCACTAAACGTCGTATGCTGGTCGAGCGGGAAAAGAGCAAAGACAATGCTATTTTCTTCCATGCTTTCCATCGCAGCACCGTTAAGCAACAGGTGAAAACTGCAGAAATCACCTTCCAGATATCGCTGACGAGTCCCACGAATCAGAAAGATGTGAACACATTTGTGCTTTTGTGTGTGTGTGTGTGACGTTTGTGTTATTCCCCCGGGAGTCATAAATCAAAGTCACCCTACCGCGTTCGTTCCCCGGGTCAGCAGGGTCAGTGGGGAGTGGGACATGCTAGGGTTGGCGGTAAAACAGATTGGTGAGTTTTCTCGGCGAAAATCATGAAAATATCATTTCGCTCTTCGTGATTGTTTTCCACGCAAGCAGTACGACTGACTTTAGCGTCAGCATTTTTGAGCAGGTTTGCAATAAACCCTCGAGGGTATTAGCTTTTGTGGCCCAGTCCGTACCAGAGGTGTACGGAATGGAAAGGTTCAAAGTCGGGTGTTTGTGTGCTTAAAAATGAATTAAGTGTGACATTTTGCACCCCTCCCAATAGGTTTGTTTGTTTGAAATGTGCAAACTTTTCCATAGTTTTCGATGTCGGTGGGAAAAGAAGTAATGAATGTGCAATTTATTATCATTTTGAAGTGTTTAAATTTTAAACTCTTTAAAGGCTAGGGTTATAATTGAACAGCTATTTCAACATGACGGATCGGTTAATCGGTTCGCGGGTGTGCGTCAATAAAGGTCAGTAAAGAGCTTTTGTTTACTGTACAAATTGCTGTACACCTTGTTAAAACCGCTCCTTTGCGTGATAAAAGTTAGCTTAACAAGGGAAGTTAAACGTCATTTCAGGGGACGGGCACGGATGCATTCTTCGGTGTCGAGCTGCGCACGAATTGTCCAATCCATCCTTCCGGTCGCAAGAATGGCGTAGGTAGATGACTTGTGTTTTAATTACATTTTGATTAATTTCTATTTCTCCTGCACCGATCCAATAGCGACAGCAGCGAGTAAGCGGAAAAGCCTCACAGTCATCACCACCGATCGTTGGTGTAGTTTTATTTCGCTAGAAGCGCAAACACCGAAACAGCTACATTTCTCTACACATTGCCACATGCAATGCTAGACGACGCAGGTAACAAAAGGCCTTCCCGGCCCGGTGAGAATCAATTTTACACGCAAACATGAGGACGCTTGGTCGGTCTTGGTCGGGAGAACATTTCGCCCAAGTACGGCGCGGTCGAAAACAATTCCAATGAATAGGCAAGCGTGTTATCCGTGGGTGTCGCAATGGTGTTGACTTTTGCAAGCGCGAAAGCGAAATCTTGGCATTTCAAGGCACAGTTCAAGGGCAGACGCTTTTGTAGTGCGCTACGAGATGGAGCGGTCTTCGAGCAGTCAAAACCATTACGGGGTTTGTCAAATCATCCTCGGTGCGTATACGAGAATGGAACTATTCCCAAACCCGACGGGGATGATTGAAGAGCCTGGAAGCCTCAAGAGCGGCAGATGTAAGCTCGCTGTTCATGTCTTGAAGCGTGTAACAACTTCTCTTTATGGACGTAGTATGTTCCATTTGATGTCGATTGAAGTTCGAGTCGATAAAACATATTTGAAAATCTTGAATACACAATGTAGATAGCTCCATAAGCTAATGTAGTCGCGTGGTTTTGAAATATAGTTGCTTTTTCGTTAAAACAAAATTTATCTAAATGAAGAAAGTCATTTTTTTGTTTAGACAAGTTTTAACTGTGAGCGTAAAGCTCATCTTTCAGCCCTTCGAAAGCAGAGGAGAACATAATAGTTGTATGAACTTCGTGAACGAATGCAATTATTGTTCTAAGTCTCTCGCATTAGTAATTGCTCTAATTACAAAGGACAAATAAATGACTCAAAAAGACATTGTTGCATACCGTCAACAGTAAACAACACTTTTCCATGGGGGTTATCCAATTAAAGGTTGAATAATTACAAATAATTGAGATAATGGCGGAGCAAACGTAGGTTGTATTTACCTAAAGGATTATAAAGGTACTCGACTCTTGGAGGTTAATCATTATCCTCGCAGTAATATATTGATGTAATATGATTGTAAGAAGAACCAGTAAGAAACATGCTCAACAGATATTATAACAGCTTTTAACAACTCAATGGAACTAGTCTTTCCTATGGCTTACACATTTTAAAACATATTTTCCAGTTTTTACAAAAGTGCTGTTGAAATCTCCAGCGCATGGTGGAATGAACGAATAAAATTATGTTCGGTTTGCTCCTAAATAAGGTCACATGTTTGGCGCTGTCCCATGTTTAAACAACCAGTGCGTTGAGCAGCAAATATGTGACATACAACACTTCATTAGTGAGGTGCTCATTGGGTTTATTTATTGAGCTTGACAGATGGCAACGTTTTGCACTCTTGATGGGGCTATAATAAATTCCATTTTAATGCTATCACAAACAAGCGTGAGTATTCAATTGTAATACTCATACATCGTCTATGCCACCACCAGACTGCTGTAGCTGGAAGATAAATAGTACACCCAGACGCTCACATTCACCATACATCCGGATTTAGCTGCCAACACGACGAAACAATGTACACAGTGTTCCCACTGATTTAATCAAGAAGTATTAGATATAAGCTGGGTCATTTGCTTCAAACTTTAACTACGTCCTTCCTCGAAACCTTAACAAAGCCGTAAGAAAACTAACACAGAATAAGCCTGGTCAAGAATTGCAAAAAAAAAACCACCCGTCTGCCAAGAATGCATAATAGGAATCTTAAGCCAAGTTGAGCGACCTCACGTCGAACGACTAGTGCTGTTCGGAAGAAGCTGTAAATTGGGTACAAAAGAAACTTGATCTCAAGGAAGTTGTGCGTTACCTTCATTTCCATGGAAGTTGTGGAGCTTGAGAAGCTCATCGTTGGCAATGAGCTGTGTTTCAAGTGTTTTTAACCACATTATTCGTGTGTTGCGTAAAACAAAGTCTCGAATTCGGGGAAAGGTAACTAGGTTGTGTTTTCTTTTTTAAAGAAAATTGAAGGGAAAGGTACTACGATCTTTAAGAAAATTAATGCTTAAAATTAGCTTGAAAACATACAGCATTCTAATCAATTTAATATGGCTACGAAAGTTGCTCTCGATTTAAACGCTATCGAATTTTATTTGTGGTTACGAATGACAGTTGAAGGCTTTTCGTAAATTATTTGATTAGATGGCGCCACTGATCTTTTATGTTCAATCTGGTAGCACTATCGTTTTGAAGTTTCATCAATTTAGATTTTTTGGCACATACTGTCATTCATCTGATGTGTAAACAAAATAGAATATTTTAGCACATATTTTTGTATCAAACAAAGTATTTTTTGCGGGAAGTTCTGCTTCATTATTTCACCGAAAGCGATTAAACTTTAGCCACAGTTTATAGTAACCATGTTCTGGCTGAACGAACGTGTCAGAAAATGTTTGCACGATTCAAAAGTTGCAATTTTGTTTTGAAAGACGAAGAAACAATAATCAAAAACGTCGTGCAAACGGTCATACTTCATCAGCGACAGCTTAGCCAAATATTGACGTCGCTAAAATCATGTTTTTCGTGTGGTGAGATCAACTAGGTGTGGTGTATCTTGAGCTTCTTGGTTAGTCAAACGAAACGATATCAGGGGAGATCTACCGATGACAATTGGTGCATTTAAGTCGAGAATTGACATAAAAACGTCCACAATACGCCATTAGACACGAGAAAATCTATATATTGCATCTTGTGATTTCAAATTTCTTCCGAATCGAGCCATGGATTGCGGTCAAAGAACCTTCCTTTTTTCATGAAGAGTTCCGCAAATTGCAAAAAGGTGGGAACAATTAATAAAATACTTTGAACACTAAATGCATGTCTAATTTACATACAGAAAGTAATTCATAGTCCTGATGGTAAGTGATGCTAATCTCCATAAGCTTCGTCTCTTTATCTTCTCTGTGGATAGAACAATCCTATGGTACTAAAAAGTGAGAGCGGCTTGAAAGCTCCTGTCATTCTCAACGCTCCGTTACAAGTAAACATATACACATTATCCGGTTGGATTTGAATGTCATGGTGTAGTTCTTTCCTCCTGTTTAACGAAAATATTCATGTCACAATAGATCGGTTAAACCATAAGCCAGCGTATGTAGTAAACAAGAGAACGTAAGAGTAAGTTCATCATGCATTCAACACTTTCGCTTCCTATTTTTACCTTGCATCGTATTTCAGAAAAAAGGAAGCTACCCCAATTGTCACTTGCAGTCCGGAAAGCAAGTAATCAGTGCAGTCTGTTCCATGCTAGTCCACGCTGCCAAGTAAAAGCTATACCGCAAGAGAACTCAAGCTCTGCTCACTTTCATTCCAGTTTTATTCCGCTTTAGGAAGCCCATTGATGTAGCAAGCATGCAGTTAGCAGTGGTTCTGCAATATCATCGTACCTTCCTACCCATCGCGTGGGTGAGAGTGTGTAGTCGGGCCACTAAACAACGATAGCACACCCGAACACGTACGCAGCCAGTTAGTAACCGTGAAGCACCGGGCGTCTCCATTGACATAGACTCATGGTGACAAAAATGGTGTTTCACAATTACATGAAGCTTCAATAATTGCTTTAAAACTTGCACAACGTCAGACGAAATCATTTTAAAACCAACGCGTGCAAAAAGTAGCATGAAATGTTAAAATTAGCATCTCCTTTCACACCGTACGCACCGGAACGTGAAAGTGTGCAGGTACTTACTTTACCGGGCTGCTGAATAAGAGAGCAATTGTATTTTAACAACCCTGACGTGACTCGGTCTCCCTCTGCCGGTGTGTGTGCGTATGTGTGTGTGTGTGTGGGTGGAAATGTCACCAGGTTTTCGTACATACGTAAACTTCGTTTTTGCTTCGGTAAGCCTGTTCACGCCTCCGCACGAAAAAAAGCCTATCTCGTTTGGAATTGCAGAAGAGATGATCTTCTTTTCTTAAGAGATGCGAACCGGGCTAAAAATAGTCCGCATTCTCTCAACACTTTACACGCTCTGATGCTTATGGCATCCAAACAAAGCCACACCTATCCTGCTGCTCGTTTGATGTGTTCTGAGTTGACTTCTGAGCTGTGCGGAGTCACAGATGAAGATAGTGAAGAGCAACATGAGAGAGGAAGAAGAATGAACAGCCAAAAACCAACATCCATTTGAAGCCTTGTAATCAAAATGAAACAGTTAACACAAAAGCTATTGGGCTGTCTGCCAAAAACAAAGTCTGCCCGAGAGGTGGATGGGATGAACTCATGTCTCATGTACGGTGTATCACCTGTACGAAGGAATGGTTTTCTTTAGTTTTTATTTGTGCACACCTTTTGTTCGACCGGGAGCTGTGACTCGCTGGATGGCTGGCATGCAGTTAGCAGTGGTTCTGCAATATCATCGTACCTTCCTACCCATCGCGTGGGTGAGAGTGTGTAGTCGGGCCACTAAACAACGATAGCACACCCGAACACGTACGCAGCCAGTTAGTAACCGTGAAGCACCGGGCGTCTCCATTGACATAGACTCATGGTGACAAAAATGGTGTTTCACAATTACATGAAGCTTCAATAATTGCTTTAAAACTTGCACAACGTCAGACGAAATCATTTTAAAACCAACGCGTGCAAAAAGTAGCATGAAATGTTAAAATTAGCATCTCCTTTCACACCGTACGCACCGGAACGTGAAAGTGTGCAGGTACTTACTTTACCGGGCTGCTGAATAAGAGAGCAATTGTATTTTAACAACCCTGACGTGACTCGGTCTCCCTCTGCCGGTGTGTGTGCGTATGTGTGTGTGTGTGTGGGTGGAAATGTCACCAGGTTTTCGTACATACGTAAACTTCGTTTTTGCTTCGGTAAGCCTGTTCACGCCTCCGCACGAAAAAAAGCCTATCTCGTTTGGAATTGCAGAAGAGATGATCTTCTTTCCTGACGAGATGCGAACCGGGCTAAAAATAGTCCGCATCCTCTCAACACTTTACACGCTCTGATGCTTATGGCATCCAAACAAAGCCACACCTATCCTGCTGCTCGTTTGATGTGTTCTGAGTTGACTTCTGAACTGTGCGGAGTCACAGGTGAAGATAGTGAAGAGGAACATGAGAGAGGAAGAAGAATGAACAGCCAAAAACCAACATCCATTTGAAGCCTTGTAATCAAAATGAAACAGTTAACACAAAAGCTATTGGGCTGTCTGCCAAAAACAAAGTCTGCCCGAGAGGTGGATGGGATGAACTCATGTCTCATGTACGGTGTATCACCAGTACGAAGGAATGATTTTCTTTAGTTTTTATTTCTACACACCTTTTGTTCGACCGGGAGCTGTGACTTGCTGGATGGCTGGCGATGGCATCAATCTTTGTCGTGCTCAACATACCGAAGAAAGAAGAATGTGTGCTTGTGCAAGTTGGCTGGGCTACTCGAATGACCGACCGTTTGTGTCATTCGTTCGGTAAGCCGAGAAGCGACAGCACCGAATCATTCACGACTGCGAACGAGGAACAACAGGCACGGGTACAAAGGGCACACTGTGCACTTCAGGTAGGTGGGTGCATTGAAATTTGATGAATGAAATCTAAAAATAGCACACGTGTGCTTCACCCGGGCCGAGCTGATCCGATTTTGTGGCCGGTTGCTTGTGGCTGCTCCCGTTTGTTTCCCCACGCTTCACCTTCCGAGAAGCTGGGTAGGGATAACTCCTTTAATCTCCGTCAGCTGGCAGGGTGAAGCGACCAGGATGAGGTCGCTCCCGTTACCCTACCTTCCAGCACGCGTTCCAGTTCTGAGTAACAAATCTTATCAGCCCTGTCTTTGGACTCTCTGCTTCATTCGCTCCCTTTTTTGTCGCTCTCACTTTTTCATGGCACCATTTTTCCTCCCATCCAACAACGGTTGAAAGAAAGCATCATGATCGTGGTAACGCTCGGCAGCAAGGCAAGGTGCTAATACCTTTCGGGTGGAACGTGAACCGAGCAGAGGTAAGCGTGTGCGTGTGTGTGTTTTAATGGCGTTTTAGATGGCAGCGCGAACAATAACGATAATGAGATTATTTGGATGGGAAATTAAATCCATCCAACCACCACGCTCGTCTTTTCGGCGCCCCCTTACGAACCAACGATTCGGTTAGATCGAATGATTATCCTAGGCTTGGTTGTGCAAGGTGTAAAGTGTGGGCTCGTGAGCCGTCTGACGAGGTGGTGAAAATTGAGAGCTTTGTGAAATTAGTCGGCAGAGCCATTTCGGCGAGGATTATCACCTGGCAGGGAGCCGGAAGGAGTCGTAGACACGTTTGGTGGGCGCTTTTCACCGGAGGTATGATTTTAAACTGGATGAATTATACGCGCCCGCTCGCGTGGCTCAAGGTCACATGAATAGGCTGCCGAATGACGCGCGACAATATGGCGGTTTTTCGTTGTTGTTGCTGCTGTTGTCACTGTTGTTTTGGCAAACAGGGAAACACGCCATGATTGATAACAACACGAAAAAGCGCAAAAGAGGGATCTACATTTTAATTGGCTGTGACATTGTGGGGCTTACTGATTGATTGAACTGCCTGATTATACATCGACGGAGGATAGGAATGGCATATCAGTTGACCAAGGTGTGCCTTTATCTTTTGATGTGGATAGTTCCATTGATTGTACTGTGGTTCGTTATAAATGCATTATCTCACCCAAGCTAAAAGCGAGCAGAAATGTGTGTAATTAGATGAATTTGTGTGATACTGCTTATGGTTGGATTTGTTGGCAGTATTGAAACTGCCATTTGGGAGAGAATTGGCTATCAATTATGTATCGTTGTGGAGGTAAATTTGAAATTTTAATTTATTTGATGTTTATAAAGCCCGTAGAAGCTCAATACAAGGTAATTATTGGGTATTGTCATGTTTTGTTCGCAACGCGTTACAAAATATTTTTGAAAATATTATAATGATATACAAATAATAATGTACATCAAAGAGATTAATTGATTGTTTTATACTGTTTATAAAGGAAATAACAAAGCAGTCATCATTCTCTGAACTATAAAATCATTCTCTGAACTATAGAAGTTCTATGTTCGAACATCATGGTCTGTGGCTTTTATAAGCTTTAAACTAAACAGCAAAAAAAAAAATTAAGCAAAACTCCATCAAATAGCGCAGGAACGATGATTGTGCAAAATATTTTCCCCTATCGCGGTGGAATAAATAGCAAAACTGGTTGAAAACTTGTCAGAAACGTCCGTCTGTCTGCTCGAACGCTGCTCGGGTGCTAAGTATGAGTGGCTTTGTGGAGGTTAAAAAAAGCATCTAACCCACACATACACAAACAGTTAGCAGTTTAGAGTACCGCTTTAAGTTTAGCTACAAACCTTTGACCAGCGGCAATCAACTCCCGGCTAGCTGTGGCAGTTCCCGGGCAAGTGTACGAGGAAGTTGAAGTGGAAAACAAATAAAATAACGCAAAAAGAAGAAAAACAACACATCATGATGATCATGATCGGGTAGCTCATAACGTACGTCTGCAGTCGGAAAAGTCGGCGCTTGTGTGTGAGCGAGTGTCTTTGAAGGGTGAAGTGGAAAATAGAAAACCTCTTGCGCTCGATGTGCATAGCATTCCGGTGAACAAACTACATGCGGGAAGTTGAGAAGCAAACAAACCTGACAGCTAGCTAACTCCATACATACAGCTGTCTCTTTCCGTTTGTATGCTCCAAAAGTGGATCGGCTTTGGGTGTGGATGTGGATGGAAAATGGTAAGGAAAGTTGGTTCACCTTCCCGTCCCGTGCCGATGCTTAAGGACAACGTGTGCATAAGCAGATCATGAATCATTTATGAATGATAAGTTTATGAAAGTTATCCAACGGCATCTGAGCTTCCGGGATATGGGATCGGACGGACGAACGAACGAACCGGTTTTATTGGCAGGTGGATAGCCACGATGCACACGTGTCCTCTGTGTGTGTGCCGTTGCGAGCAGTGCAAGAAATGGCGCTGTGGGTTGCATCGTTCCGAGTGTCATGGTAAATGGAGTGAATGGAAACAATTACACACACCACAGGCAGTGGTGTACCAGCTCGGCTGAGTGTTTCAGTTTGCTGAGGCTGTAGGAGTTTTTACCTTACCAGCATCGTTTGTAGTAAAGAAAAGTTTTTGTACCTCAACCTAGAAGGATTCAAACACACACACACTTATATCGAATAGTGTAGGCGATGGAATCGTTGCAGGACCAATGATAGTTTTTGTTTCACAATTTCTTTTTCCACTTTCCTAAAACGCCTACAAAAACGAAAAAGTTCATAATAGTAGGTTACTACATGACCACAATGGCTTAAGAACTGTTGAGAGTAAGTTTTTTTTTTGGCTCTAGATAAACGGAAAACGGGACAGTGTTATTTCATAGCAAATGTCTTCAAATATCCTCAACCTAGAAGGATTCAAACACACACACACTTATATCGAATAGTGTAGGCGATGGAATCGTTGCAGGACCAATGATAGTTTTTGTTTCACAATTTCTTTTTCCACTTTCCTAAAACGCCTACAAAAACGAAAAAGTTCATAATAGTAGGTTACTACATGACCACAATGGCTTAAGAACTGTTGAGAGTAAGTTTTTTTTTGGCTCTAGATAAACGGAAAACGGGACAGTGTTATTTCATAGCAAATGTCTTCAAATATCTTCAAATATCTTCAAAGATATAAAATTTAATGTTTGATACTGTTGATACTATAATGTTCATCAATTTGTGTATAGGTTTATAAAAATACGTTAGAAAACTTTGTGGCACATCGTTTTCAAAATGAAAAAAAAATCAAATACTGGTCAAATGTTACAATGGATAGTACAGATCTGTTTGCTTACTTATACTGCAAACCTTCAACATATAAGACAAGAATCACGTAATGTGATAACACAAGCTTACGATAACAGAACAAACAATTCGAACTCACACTCGAATATGAATTCATTTTTGAAATTCTAAATAAATAAACTGTATAACCATGAAATTCTTCTGTCCAATTTTCTGTTAGGTTTGAGAAAAACTGAAACTCCGCTGTCTGTTTTCCATTTTAAAAATGCAATAACTGACATTTGATCTGGTTTTTGCTTATGTATGCGCAGCTCCTCTTAGGCATAGCAGAAAGACAAGTTGCAAAACAGAAACATCCTTTCGTACAAATTTGAAATAATGCATATAGTTGAATGTTTGTCAATTTTCTAGGTATCTGGATCAAGACATGATATGAAAAAATAGCTTTCATATGATGATATCATTTTAGTTGCGCAGGATGAATACTACAGATGACTTTAGTTTTAAATATGTTGTATTCTAATAATAATGTCATTGTCAGTTTGTTGGGTCATATATTCAAATCACAAAGAGATACCAATTTTTAATATTTGATGAGTCTTTACTTTAAATAAAAGATAAACAAGCGTCATACACTAAACGTTTCGTTATGCTGTCTTTTAAAAACGCATATCGAAGCCGTTACAAGTACACTATCCATCCCTTACCAAGCACCCGCCCATGCCCAGCATATTCGTGGCTCCAGATAAGTTTTCAATGTCTCTGACCCTTTCGTATGTCGAAGCATAGCCAAAGCTGCAACCAGCTACCAGTCAACGATTGTTACATGATCTTGTTTTTTCTTCACTTTCTCACATCTTCAGCCCTGTACTAGCGCACGGTTGGTTATGCTTCGAGTGGAAAGTGTCAGCGCTGTGTTGTGTACCGGGCGTTTGCCGATATGGAAGGAATTGTGTAGACGCTACGCGTTGCTCCACATCCCTGATCCACTCGTGGCAAGTCGCTCTCTCTTGAGTTGGGTTCGAAAACATTATCACATAAATACTGGGCATGAGGCGTGTGTTTGTGTATGTGTGGCAGATGATTTCCACCAGGGAGGATGATAACCGTTTACCAGCTGTTTGTGTTGCCGCACACGTAAAAAGCGAGAATGTTGGCATACAACCCACATGAACGGCTTTTATAAATTTCATAGTTTTTCACAATTGAATTATTCACCAGTCGGTCGGATGGTGTGGTTTGATGGGACGAATGAAGCAACACAAAACACAACAAATGCGTTGTGTACGAGAGTATCGCCAAGCTGCGGTCTAAGATGGCTCCAACCGAGCCTCGTGATGGGTCGTACCGGACTTAAACGATAGTTGTTCTTCTTCATTTCTGTGCACAACACCACTCATCCTGATGCATGCAGCACTACAAATGGGTGTAAATAATGTAATTACTCTGTGCGCCGCCTCCGGAGATGACAGCCGACATGTCAGCACGGAGCTTAATTGGTCAATGATGATTTTTTACATCTAGCAAAGTACAAATACGATTTACGATGTCATGCACTGACGACGACACGACAATGTACACACTACAAAGAATAGCTTGACATGGTACTTGTCACAAATACTCCACTTCCACTAGTAGACACCAAGCGAAGATTTACGCCATTTTCCTATTTAACATTCGTTGCGCCAAAGGTGGCGCCCGTCGTCCAAAGATCATCCAAAACCTCCGTTCCTTCCACTAGCGCAATTCATCTTTCTTATAGTATAGTGTTGTGAATCATTTTCCAAAGCCAATATCAAAATTTACGCCCTCTCACAAAAGCTAGCCAAACTGGACCAATCCTACCGGCCTCCGGATAATCGCACCATGCGGCTAATTACCTGTCTGCTTGCGTTCATCGGGAAAGGTACGTTCACTGGGCAGGAGTAGTAGTCTCATCCGCACGCCATCTGGGACAGTCTGTTCCAGTAAACCTGTTTTGGCCCAAAGTTCCTTTTTGTCCGTAGACAAACGATTCAATATGCGACTGAACAAACTGTCCAATGCTGTACCACAAATGCGAGAGACTTCCATTCTGTTTTCCAGCAAGCAACTCCGCCTACAAACACGCTAGCGCTAATAGTACAATTGACTTTATGTGTTAGATATTCATTTTGCTAAATATTTTCCCTCGCCCTACACTTTATATGGTTGAGTAACTGGTTATGCACACAGACACGTTTTCATTCTAATGTTTTTGGTAAATTTTTTATACACTTATTTTGTACTTTTTTTTTTGGTAATTTTTTGAAATGTCTTTTTTGCTGTGAATATCTACATATACAGTGGCTATGTATAGTGTGATCGTTTGATCATCTAGAAGCGAAACACATTTTGCGTATTACTTGCATTATTTAGATGAGAGTGCATTGTAGAAGAATAACTATCGTATCGTAGTGTTTCGGTGTTTGCAATATTCATCCTACCTGACACCTATCGTTTCGCTTAGGTTCATAATTCTAATAAGTGAAAAATAAGATGGTTGAGATAAACCGGTTTAACTGAAACTGTTGGAACTGCTTTTGTTGATGAAATTTCTAAAAGTATTGCTCGTAAGTGCATTTAAAGAGGACAACTGGTATTTTCAAATGAACGTAAACAAATGTATGAAAACTCATGCTTATTCTGCATTGGTATCATGTTTAAATTCAGTCTAAGGTTTGTCTTGTGTTGTTTAAAGTTTTTTGTTGTCATTAGTAAAGATGATAAGTCAAATTGCTTTGTCAAATTGCTGTTTTAAAGTATTTTAAAAGTCACTCAACTGTAATTTTTTAATTCATTAAATAATATGTATTTAACATAACGATATTATGATGATGGTATTTGTACATTAAACTGCGGACGTACCGGTATAAAACACGATCACGATTGAGAAAGGAGCACCAATATGACATCTATTTTATATGTTGTATGTGAGTTGTGTTGTAGTGAGCAAATAAATAGATACAGAAATCGCTCACAATCATTCAGCCAAAGTTTGGATAATGGATGCAAAAATAAATAAAACTAACACCCTAGAAACAATCCTGCTGGGAAAATGAAATAGAAATACAGATTAAACATCAACGACAACACCCAAAAGAGTACGTTTGAAGTTATGCGATTTAAGGAAAAGAAAACCTCGCTATATTCACAGTTCACACTCGCTATTGCCTGTTGTAACCCGAGAAATGATTAAGGGTTTAGTTTGTGGAAGTAATAAGATTAAACCTGATAGCAAATCTCGTTTTCTCAACCCTGTGCATTCTGTACCCAACGTTTAGCTGGTCATTAAGGCCGACAATGAAACTTCGTAAAAGGTACAAGCTGTCGGTCTGGGTGGGAAAAGGCCCATTTGTGTGTTGGTGAGTTCCACATCGAAATGATTTACATATCTTTTATCTCCATATATAACGTGTTCAACTTAAATTTTTGATGTATTTTCAGCGTTTGGCTAAAGCTTTTGATATACTTTGTTGAAGGCTTGCTAAAATCGAAAAAAACAGAAAATCGGCACGAAGGCGTACTAAAATTGTAAAACAGTTCGAACCGTAAACTGTGAAGCCCACGTAATTTTGAGGAGCAATTAAAGGAAACCAATTTGGAAAGTTTTAATTAGGGCATGGAGGTGTGTACTTTTGGAGTGGCTTCGGTTCTTGCATTTAATTTCCACTTTTCACAAGAAAAGTTGGTAGTTCTGAATTAAAAACTCAGAACAAAAGTGATCCCGCGAAGTTTTTCGAAATACAAGGAAAACGAGCATCCGAAGGCAACATGGACGGCAACGTCGCTGAGGAGTTGAGGATACCCCCGCTGAGACGCATACGGAGCACCGTCAACGTTTTTTAAAGCCGACGCCCAACACGACTGAATAAAAAGAGTAAGTAATTTGACAATTTTTACTAATACAAGTGAATGCTCAAATTATTTATGACCCTTGTAGACTCCAAGGGGAAGTTTCATAACTCCATTCTTTCTTAATCAATGAATCAACACCATTCGGTGGGTTGAACGAGAAAGTGAATCAGTGGAAAAGTGAAGCTACAACTTTTTTTTTAAATCAACGATTCAACACGTGGGTTGAGAAAAAAAAGAGAACAAGTGAAGAAGTGAATCAACACATACGGTGTGCTTCTAAATTTGTTTAATACCGGTGCAAAATAGGAAAAAAAGTTAATGATTTAAATGTCCAAAAACGAAAGGGACAAATCAATTAACATTTTTAAGAGGACAAGGCAACTTTTGAGTTCAATTGAAGTGAATTTTACAGACAGTAGTTCTGGCACAGAAATTTCTAGTTCAGAAAGTGCAGATTTTTTTCACGTTCCTATTCCTATTGTACCGTCAATTAAGAACCTTGTGTTGAGTGAAACGCTAAACCCAGACGAAATGGAGAACCTCGCAACACAAGTAAACGCGATTGCTGCCATGCTAGAAAGCATGCGCACTCAGCAAAACCAGCAACAAGAGGCGTTGAACGCGCTCATGCAGCGCGCCTCAGAAGAAAATACAAGAACAAGTTGCGTAGCAAATGAAGCAACGCAAATTGCTGTCTCGACAGATTTGTTCTTTAAGATACCGGACCCAATAAAGTCCATTCCAAAGTATGATGGTAATCGTAAGCAACTTCATTCCTGGTTGACAACCGCTGAAAATACTTTGAATATTTTCAGAAATTTGATACCCGATCAACAATACAACATTTTTGTTACCGCGGTAGCGAATAAGATCGAAGGCAAAGCCAAAGACATCCTTTGCTTAGCTGGAAATCCTCAAAATTTTGAAGAAATCAAAACCACTTTGATTAATGCGTTAGGAGATCGCCAAGAAATGACTTACTATAAAAGTCAACTATGGCAAACAAAAATGAGCGACACTACTACCATTCATAAATATTATGGTAAGATTAATGAAATCGTGCAAAACATCAAATCCCAGGCAAAACAGAATGGAAAATATCGCAACAGTAGGGACGCGATAAATCAGTTTATTGAAGAGGATGGATTAGCAGCTTTTCTGGCAGGACTGAGACAGCCTTATTTTGGATATGCTCAAGCAGCAGGCCCAAAAGATTTAGAAGCGGCATACGCTTTTGTTTGTAAATTTCGCTGCTCAGAAGATACCGCTAACCGTCTCGATAATAATTTTCCAACACACTCTAGGAATCAAATTACAACAGAACAGAGACAGTCGAACAGAAGCTTTGACCCAAAAAAGAAGGAACAATTTCCAAGTTCAAGCATCTATGACAACGATAAAAATAGTAACACAAAATCATTTCCACAACCAATGGAAGAGGAATCAACGAAAAGTAAATTAACATTGAATCGTATGCAACTTCATAATAACGAAGTGCAAGACGAAGACAAACCGTCTGATTCTGAAGATGAAGACGAAAACGTGGACCTAAATTTTTTTTGGGTACAACCGATACATGAAATGAAGATCAATAACACAGTTTCATCAATTTCAGAGAGAGCTTCAAATTCATCAGAAAGAACGATCAACACTACCAGAAAAGATACCATACCACCAACGGATACATCAGACGACTACTTCATTCATTCAACAGAAACGCCGGTAAACTATTTCAAAAACCAACTAATTTTGGAAATTTCTTCCACAGAAGATGTCATCCAACATGAACCATTCCCACACTTTAAAAGGACGACGGTTAAAAGAAAACAATTCGACATAAATTCCGTTACAAAAATTCTCAAAACGTATCACAACGGAAAACAAACAGCGATTTTAGCACCAGAATGCATCATACCAATAATTCAAGCCTCAAACCGTAAACATTTTAGTAAAAAAGAGCATTTTGTTATCACTCAATACCAGGTAGAAGACGTTTGTGATGAAACAGAACAAGATGAAATTATTAAAAAAGAGCATGATCACGCCCATCGTAGTATAACGGAAGTAGAAACCCAGATTAAACGAAGCTATTTTTTTCCAAAAATTAAAATGAAAACGAGAATAGTATCAAAATTATGTAAAACTTGTAACCAAAGCGATAATCAAACGATCAACCCCACGGAATTACACAGAAAATTGAAAAATAATCTAGCTAAGTTAGTTCAAGAAAAGAGGAATGAAAAATTAGGAAAACCACCAGAAATACGAGAAAATCAAAACGTTAATACCCAACATAAGCAAGAAAAAAATAGCTACAGGAAGCAACTCATGCTAAGAAAATTTAAGGAAAATTTACGACCAAAAATAATATCAAAAGACATAAACGAAAGATAAAACAAAAAATTGTAAATCCTTTATAACGAACAAACCAGCTTTTTAGATGAACGATTGTAAAATTCAAGTACATAAGAGTTAGTCATCCGATTAACATGACCAATGTGGAAACTAATGATTTTATCTTTGTAAAATTAGATACTAGCCGACCCATTCCTGGCTTAATTAAACAAAAGAGTAGGGAACTCGTGATTAACTTTCAAATGTTAAAACCGATGAAATCCAGAAGGAACAAGCGATGGGACATCATCGGAACAGGATGGAAATGGATAGCGGGATCTCCGGATGCCGATGATTTGCGCATCATTAACACAACGTTGAATAATCCTATCAGCAACCAGTAAATTACACTAAACGAATTACTAAACAACAAGATCAATGATAAAATGGCCACCATGAATAGTCTGATTGAACACCATGTGAATCCAAATCAAATTTCTTAAAAGAAATGGATGCGATCGTGTTGCTCCCGTTTATGGAAACCGCCAAAAAGCTACTACTAGCGATGTTGAAGCAACAGAAACCACAGAAAAAAAATCCAACTGTTATCACTACACTGTTAACACTACGCCCGTTAAATGACATCTGCGTATACCCAATAATGATGGAAAAGAAACTAATAGCAGTGCAACATTTAACAACGAAACCACCGTAAAATCTTTGCAAGCAGACAAGATGCTCATCAACAATGCGAATGGGATGATCATGAAATCCAACTGTGAGCAACATCATCGATCGTTATTCGGAAATTTCGGCATAACGTTTCATAGCTGTACAGCGAAACTAGGCAATGATACTTTTGTATCCGAAGAGTACGTAAAGGAAGACGATGAATTTAGAGGAGCTATGCCAGGTCTCGTGGTAAACTGGAGTATTGAGCACACTGACAACATCTCCGTTATCCATAATAAAATTATGGAAAATCGCAAACACATAGAGCATGTAGCACTAAAGCAGTTCGAGCACCAATCTTTGCTATTCACTGGCCTAGGAGGTATTTAAGTTTTGATCTTAGTAATGCTGTTTACTGTGATGTGCCTTTTGAAGAAAAGGATCACTATCAATGTTCGACCTGGAGCTGGACATGCAAACAATTGAGTTCGAGGACGCACTCTGAACTTCCCCCGGAGGAGTTATGCCGTGATGCACCATGCATCGTTCCCACAGGTGGTAACGATCGTCATGTTGCAGCCTCTGCCCGGTGAACGACGCCACGCCACTGCACGTGTCATCCGACACGTCGCCCCGCATTCACACCAACACCACGCCACCCCATTCTCCATAGTTCCGCAACGCCAGCATTCCGTCAAAGCTTATAAG
Source organism: Anopheles maculatus (assembly GCA_002091835.1). Taxonomy (NCBI): domain Eukaryota; kingdom Metazoa; phylum Arthropoda; class Insecta; order Diptera; family Culicidae; genus Anopheles; species Anopheles maculatus. The sequence goes on along the minus strand of KZ062482.1, from coordinate 83,937 downwards.
TAAGCCACTTTCAAATGTTAGAGTTAAGAGACAGTCTGGTTTTGAATTCGATAGAATAAACAACCCATAATTATATATTTTAACTCCATATATAACGTGTTCAACTTAAAATTTTATTTTATTTTCAGCGTTTGGCTAAAGCTTTTGATATACTTTGTTGAAGGCTCGCTAAAATCGACATAAAAAGAAAATCGGCACGAAGGCGTACTAAAATTGTAAAACAGTTCGAACCGTAAACTGTGAAGCCCACGTAATTTTGAGGAGCAATTAAAGGAAACCAATTTGGAAAGTTTTAATTAGGGTATGGAGGTGTGTACTTTTGGAGTGGCTTCGGTTCTTGCATTTAATTTCCACTTTTCACAAGAAAAGTCATCGGGCAATTAAACGAGGCTTCACAACAGGTAGCTCATAGCCATTGCAATTAGAGTTTGAAAGTAATGCGTCGTGTTATCTTGATAGTTTATCTGTCGATGCCGTTTATCTATTGCAATCTATATGGTTTGCATTGCGTTAACTTCGTTAAAGATGGTTTGCAACTCTTTAGAATCCCTTATTTGTAGGTTTGGTTTTTAATAAAGAAGTTTCGTTATACATTTATTACAAAAGCACCCGGTTTTACCGTTTGAAAGGGGAAAACTGGAAAACTTTGAATCAGCCTACCATTTACAGCAGCATTACAGGCAGACATCTTGTGATTTTAACAAAAATTGTTTGCAGCGGAAAAAGGTGCTAAATCTGATTAGTGTTAAGGATGCCTTCGAGCGACGAACGTGTACAATGGGTACTGATGGGTTGATGATGGTTGAGCACAAGATCTAGACAAAACACCTAATTCGAACAAGGTAACGGGTTTGTTTATGCAGAAGATGAACCTGATTTTATCAAACGCCAAGACACAAGCGTTGCCGGAATTGATTGTTTTAGATAGAGTGTAGAAACAAGAGCAAATTTATACTATGCTGTAAGCTATTTAAAAGACTTGATTTCACCACGAAACAACCAATCAAAAAGTAGGCACAATGTTAATCAAGCGTATTGATTAACAAATAAACTGATGATCAAGAATATTCATTCGATAACTCGTTCCACGCAACTGTGCATGATGTTTTATGTCTAACAAATGACAAAGAATACAGCGATATCAACTGATTCAGTTCAGGATTAGTATGCTAACAATTGTCGAGAAACTTCATTTGAAAGTTTCCTAGAATCCTTGAACTTAGAGGTTGGAAATAATGAGGCACATCAAGAGCAGTATGTGACCGCTTAATAGTGTTGTATGATGTTGATACTGAAGGGAAACTCCAAGGCTTTATCACTTTGTGGCTTTATCGATGTGAAACTTGGATCCAGAAGTCAGAACATACGTTTCAAAAGTGAAGAAAACCCTGCACTAGTGTCCATCTACATTGTTGTACAATATCTTCTTCTTCTGTGGCACTACAACCTCTGTAGGCCTGCTATTTCTAGCTTTCTATGACTTGTTTTTTGCCCGTAGCAGAATAGTCAGTTCTGCGTACGGGGAGACGGACCGCTGGGATTCTAACCCCGGTCCTGCCGTGTGAAGGCCGGTTCCGCTATTGGATACATCAGCGGGCCGCCCCGTTGTACAATATACGCCACCTATTTATGATTCGCCTTCGCGAAATATATATTTTGAACGGTGGGTCTATCAAAGACTCCCAATTAATATTTTCTTCTTCTTATTTTGCTTTAGCTCCAAAACTACCAGAGGTCTCGGTTGGCAAAGTTCTGGCATCTTTCCTTCCGGAAAGACGTATGATCGGGTTTCGAAGTCCCGTCCTGCCGAGTTACATATAGAATTCGAGTATAGGAATTCATGTAGGTATTAAGCAATTTTCTTTGTTTGTCTGTTGAAGGTAGTCTATATGTGTTAAACATACGATTTATGCTTATTCTTCTTCTCCTGGTACTACTACGTTGCAAGGTCTACCATTTATTGGCTTTCCTTGACTGCGTTTTTGCCCGGAAGACGATCTCCAGTCCCGTCGATAGCACTATGTGTCGAATAAATTTTCGACCCGTCGTGTTGTAATAACTGTTCAAATATCAAAAAAGGCTTTTATTTTAAGATTTTAGTTGTGCACCACCAACATTGTAAATAAATAATAATTAAATTGTAAACCCCAGGCCCTTTTGGAATTATCATAAACAGATAAACGTTCACAATAAATTACGAAAAATTTAACGCATTCCTTATTTTTGGTAGTTGACTTTGCTACATGTTACAGATAATGTTGTATCAACTTATGGGTTACGGTTGAGAGTTTTTTTTTGGGATTGGACAGATTACAGAGCTAAATCTTGTGAAAGCTACCGGGGACATAGTCAAAAAACTAAAGTTAATAGGAACTATTGAAGATCTAGTTGTCGAGTTTTAGCTTCTCGATTTAACATGTTTTACATTGAGCGTACATTAAGTGTGCACCATTTGCATGGAATTTTGTGAGTAATTCATTCAATGCTTCTTATCATGATCTTAAACAAGTATGTCAAGACAGAAAATGGTGCCCAATGTCAGTTTATTCTATGTTAGGTAGAAGTTGTGAGTGAGCTCAAAGATGGATTAAACTATAATTCGAGAGCTTACTCATCAGTAGATCGTATAAGCTACAGGTAACACCAGTTGCTGCCGCGACTTATAGTGTTCGTGGCTCATGGCCTCCATACACTTTGATGTGCTTAGTGCTCGCGCTTTCGCAGCATTAAATGATACAAAATTTAGTTAAATATTTACTTACAGTCGTTGTATCATCCACACAATAAAGGCAAGTTGTTGCTCATAGTTGTTCAAAGGTACAATTAAATGTGTGTACACATACATGTTTACAAAGCGCTTGCTCTTTAAATAGGAATAGACAAAACGTAAAGCATGAAAAAATATTTATACATAATTACAACACAAACCTTTAGCAAACCACAAAGACCAAGCCCAAAAATTGAGAACAAAACACAACGAACGTCACAAAGCGGATACAATTTGTTTCGTTTAACCTTCACTTGATTGCAATAGATAACAGAAAGTGGGATAATCTTTTTTGAGCTAACGATTTTTACCTATTTGATTACACCCATGGAAACCGCAATGTGTTTTGAATGTAGCGACCTGTCCATGGGGGTGTGAAAGGATAACGCTTCCAGACCCAATCAAAATTGGGTTTATTTTGCTCATGTACGCTCCTTGGCAACGGTAACGAAACAAAGCGCAACCAAAAAATATGTGAAAACCTACCCATGTTGTGTAGGGGCCAAAAAAAAAAACAAAAATACAATTCAAATCCTGTAGTAGAGTTTGTTGAACCCACTTGAAAAACGAAATGAACGCTAAGGGGTTTAGGAGAAACTGTCCTTCGTCGTCAAACCAACGTCAGGTTATGATAACAGTTGAACCCTTTTTTGTACAGGACGGGATACGTACATTTATTTCTTGCTTTTACAGATGGAATTTGATATTTATAGGGGTGGACTGGTGGATGCTACTATAAAAAAGTCCCCCCAGAAAAACAGAACAAAACCCACATCTTGCTTGCTGGGACGTTCGAGTCGAAGGTGACACTTTTAGAAAAGAAGACATTTGGTGGAATTTTCCACGAACCTGGGGAAATGCTCACCTGACCATACTATAATTAAGCAAGAATGCGATTTGCACCTTAAAGGTGAGTCAACTTAGAACTTGGGATTCATATGAGAAGAACAGTGCGATGGCTGGAGCAACCTGAAAGTAAAGAAAAAAAGAAACAGTTAGTAAAATTACATACGTTTGGCAAAGAGTAATAAACATATTCAACTGACATTTAAACACACATTGAATATCAAAGGATAAGGCAACGCCACTGCTAACCATGATGCCTACGGAAGCACATAATCGAATACAAAAAGCACACATGGCAGCGAACGAAGTTTCTTAGAAGCTTAGTAAAATATTGACTGTGTA
>KZ062482.1:1639-79911 GCA_002091835.1 Anopheles maculatus | reverse complement strand
GAAAGATAAAGCCAGCGTGACTCCGTGGGTGCGTTGCAATTGAACGTGAAACGATTGGTAATTGTGGGGTACCGTTTTGCTTCCCGTTCTAGGGCGTACTGGAAGCGAAAAGGGCACTGGCAAGACAAGAGGATCAATAGAAGTCATATGTGGTTTACCGTTTTCATCGTAATCGTTTTCATTAAACGATTTCTAGACCCTGTGGGGTGTTTTCCGTGGAACGGAAAGCACAACTATTACAGCAGCATTCCATCTCGTGACGTGTCATTCTCATGCCTAGTCGAACCCACACGGCGTGGTTCATCCATTAGTGTCACCAGCATGAGCACAGCACGTGTGCGTGTGTGTGTGTGTGTATCTCGCAACGGCAAGTACGCTCCGACACGCCACTTCGGATAAATCTGGTATGCGGTACGCAGCCAGCTGCTCACTGTCAGGGACTGGGCGCCTCCATCAATGTGCAGGGTGGAAATAGCTGACTGAGTTCGTCACACACTTCACATTTAGCCATCGAACCTTGGCAAATTGCGATTGTGATTCGTGTGGATTGTAGCTACGTGGGTATGCGAACACGGTGATTTGCTTTGCCACGTGTGTAACGAATCGATGCATAAGCCTCCGCACCGTGTGGCAATAGAATGATTAGCTTTATCCAATCTAAGAACCAACCTGACGCACAATGGGATGTTTCGGGATTAAAACACAACGTTTGCTTAAATTCTATTTGAGTGTTAGACACAGAACGACACACTCAGATGACACAGAATCTGAGCATATATTGAAGCAGTAAATAAATAAATTCATGCAGACTTCAGGTAGTTTAAATTACAGTGTTAGCAGATATATTGCCAAACGGACATTGACAGGATGATTGATAATGTATCACAAAATTGAATCATTTTTCATAGGATAAATGATCGATAGTTTAATAAAATAATCGTAAAATCCTATATAACTCTTGTATAAATATATAGCTGTTGTCTAAATTTCTTGAACAATAGTCTTGTGCGATATCCTTCTAAAAAGTCATTAATAATGATTGCTATTTTAGAACATCTGGCTAGAATAAAGAGCTATCACCATAAGACATAAAAAAAACGTACTGAAGCTATCGTACGCTCTAATCTACTCTAGTATAGTAAAAATAGATGAAATTTACAATATTTTACCAAATCTAATCTTTCTCTCCCAGCGTGCAGCATCGCATGGTAGGCCGTAGAAAGCCTTTCTACCCAATGGAGATGATTTCAAAATTTTCCATTCCGAAACATTCATATGGATGAGATGAAATGATTCCCGACCATTGAACCGACAGGTAGCAGTTTCGGCAGAAAACGAAATCAAAGTTGAATCGTTTCGCTGGCCCACGATAAAGCTAGGGCTGGTTTTGCAACATTCTGCAATGCTCATATTAATTCCAACGCCCTTTCCCGTAGCGAGGCAGGCTAATGGCGCTAGTACAAAAACACCTTGGTTCCAGCCCGGTTCCCGAATACCTGGTTCCCAGTAGCGTTTCCTGAGGTAATCAGAAACTTTTTGCGGTGGCGCTTAAAAGTGCTGCTGTGGCGAAATTTGGCTGACGTCAATCATGTACTGTAATTGAGCCCTTCAGCTCCCTTCGCAAGACACCGCGAACCGTGGTTCAGATACACCTGACAGGCGTGGAAATGAGCCAAGGGATTACATGGAAAGGCCAATCGCTTGTAGTGGAGTGTGGCACATTTAACCAGTGGCCACTAGCACGTTGACAGCAGCTAGGCAGGACTGTAGCAGGACGGCTTCCCTCGACCTCGTAATGTGCGTGGGAACGAAGCGGTTATAAAATTCGCCATGTTTCGTCCCGTTCCATGGGTAAGATAGCTTAATTTTTGCGAACAGCAGAACCCATTTTTTAGCCCCCGTTCCACGGATTCAGTCAATCGTCTCCCGATGGTATCCCACCACGGCATTAGCAAGTTAAAACCGCGAATTAGTGTGACTGAGGTTTCTTAATTAAATACACCATGCACGATTCACTCTCTGTCTCTGGCTCGCACTCTCTCTCTCTCTCTCGCTCTCTATCTTTTGCTCGTAACAGCACAGTAGCTGTTCCCAGCCGAGAAATGTATCGGATTCATAATGACATCCAGGTGGAGATTTGTAAGTTTGTTAAACCTGATGCTTTTAGTGTTTGAGCTTTGAGTGCGATAGGGTCGACAACAACAGTGTGGAGATTACATTCCAACAGGGTAATTTACCTATTCCCCGTAATTGGAGACGGTCGGTATAAGTCTCACCAACATCATCATCACCATCATCATCATCATCATCGACCATCAGTGGCAGCTGCTGCAGCGCCAGTTGATTCATGTATTTATGCGTGGTGATTAATTATTTGGCTGTAATTTGTATTTGCAACCGCAACCCTGTTAGTTCGTGACTGGAATATGATGAGCGGCTAGAGTGATGATACTTTCCCATCTCACACCAGCTATAATTTGCCGGTTTTTGGAGGAAAAACGGACCTCCGGGGAGGGGAACATTATTTCAATCAGCTGACGATTGTCGGATCATTTCACTGGTAAGAGGCATAGTCGAGAAGTGAGTGATGAATTACAAATGCAACCATAGTCCAGCAAATGAAGCTCATCAGTTGGGTTTTGGAAAATGATTTTACCAATAAATAGTATACAATTACTTGGAAACACTTGACAGATAAACATGGAAATTGGAATGGGCTAGAAACAATGCAATCGTATGCTTTACTATTCACATCGGTAATTAATATTTGGCTGGGAAAATTGTTTCATTTTATTCACCTTCAATGCTTTTAGAGATATCAGATTTATTGTTGCTACCTATTGTTCTCCTACCTTGTTGACAACTAAAAACCATATATTTGAACAAAGTTGTAAATAGTATTCGTAATAAATAAGTTTGAGTTGAACAATATCTTAAAAGCAACATTCATTTAGAACTTGGTATTTACCTAATTTTTTTATTCCTTTGTTTTCTAGCAGTTGAAATTTTGAAGATTTACATATGTACATAGTTGAAATTTTGAAGATTTCTGTTTACGTTTAAACTTTCATTCTAATGTCGCTTTCATAAAATTAGAAGAGTACAATGATTCTCAAAACTAGGTTTTTGGTAAGCAGAACAAAGAGAAACCCCTTAAAAATGGCTCTGTTTGCTAGCTGGTATGATTTACTGGATTCCCAAGCTTGCCCTGTTTTATAGAGCACTTCTATCAGACATGATCAGGTCACCACTCTTTTTTCAATTGATCGCTGACGAGCACCTTTCAGGTGGCGCATGACTCTAACATGAATGTGGATCACTTGATAAAACAATTCATTGTATCCTGAAGGCTTTTGTCACCGTTAGAATATAAGCCCTTCCAAACAGCTCAGCTACCCCGTGGATATTTGTTATTCTGTTTGCAATTACCACCAAAGACAGTCCTAAGCACTTGCTGTTACAAATGGACAATTGCATTGCCGTAATCCGTCAGCGTAGTCCAGGACTCGTGCCCGTGTAGGACCACAAGTCATATGGTCGAGTTGTCATGATTATAGGAGTTTGTGAAGCTCGTATTAGCCAGAACTCCACTGCCATCTTGAGATCGTCATCGCCTCCGATAAATAGGTACTTTGTCTTCGTGAATGATGTCTCGATGCCACTGATGTCAAAATCTGCGTCTTGCATCAAAGTTATAATGCACCTTGTCGTAGTTCCCGATGAGATACAAACGATTACAACAGCATGTTAGACACTCTCAACTTCTTAGTCTTCTTAATGAGTGGAGTACTCATTGTGGCCCTTAACAACCAAATTTCAAATGTCTGGTGGCACTGATGAGTTCGTCCAAGGATGACCAGAGCATTTCGGCTGCTAGGGCAGGGCTGTGTTATGTTTTTTAGTTAGATATATGTACATATGTGAAATATTTCATATCAGACGGAAAAAATGTAATAGACCTGTAAAATCTTGTTTTAGAATTCACTATGTGGTGGAGCTGTTTTATGATAATCGACAAATAATATCATCGTACTGTATCAGTGGTGGATTACAGTTAAATTACGAAAGATGGGAGTTTTATGGCAATTATTCGTTTGCTATGATGTAATGCTTTACACTCGCGCTGTCGTTTATCATCTGCTAATAGCAGTTGGATTACGTGCTGGTTCAAAGAATTTTGTAAGGTATCATTTTCAGGTATCATGGAATGCACAGCAATCAAGATATCCAATTTATTGAACTTTGGATGACCACGGCTACTGACAACTTCACGTGGAGCATCTTTTTTCGCATGTGATAGGACCATTGACCGAAGCATACTAACGGTTTAAGATACAGCGTTGACAGATTCGTTAACTTTCACTGCGGGAGTCGATTAATTTCTTTGCTAGTTTCATACAACCCACAACGGTAAACACATCAAATGGTCCGCTCGTGATAGAAGCTATTTGCAGTATAGTAATCCACGATGGTTGGCGTAGTACGACGAATCATTAAAACAAAAACAAAACAAAAAAAAAAAACCAATCATGTACCATACATCGCGTTCGTTGTGCAAGGGACAAATGGTTACTTCTCGGCCAATAACCCGACGCTGCTTGAAAACCCTGTGTGGTTGTTCTCTCCCTAATTATGAGACTTAATTGAAAACACAGTCACAGTCACAGTATTTCTTGCTTTCACGTTGAACAGCTGAAAGGTACCGAGCTGCGATTAGACAGTACCACGGGAAGGGCAACCCCAAAAATATAAAATTATAATTCCAAAATTAGTTTCCCCGCGTTCCAACTGGACGCTTAGGGACGGGCCGTTTGGGGCGGTTGGGGTACTGGGACTGGGCTAATGATGGTAAACCATTAAGGTCAAGCCTCGACAACATTTTGGTCCTCGGTCGATGGCGTTCGAAGCGGGATTGAATAAACAATCATTACGCGATGAAAGTGGTGACGTGCTTTTTCCCACCGTTTTTCCCGGGGTGCCGTGGTGCTCGGAGCGCGGTGTACGCAAGGATTTAATTAAATTCCTACATTTTACAAACCGGTAACAACCGGTGCTATGGGTCTATTTTCGGACGGAAGCGGAACTGATCGACGCGCCTTTCGTGTGTTGCTTTCGTGTGGCCGGGTGGCGCACACAGTGTGAACTATATTAGTGAACACGACAAAAGAGTGAACGGTATTTAGGGCAAGAGAATGATATTAATTTCGCACAACCACAGCCCCGTGCGAGCGTGTGTGGCTGTATGTTTATTTTTCTTCCATCCTTCATTACCGATTGCATGCGTCTGCGTTTGTGTGTGTATGTGTGTTACAAGCGAAAGGAAACGAAAAATGCGACCGACATGTTCGGACCGTTTAATGGCGCTCGTTAAGGGGGTCTCGAGCGTTTCCGTTTCGTAGGTGGCCGTTTGTCGATTTTGTGGTCGCACAAGTCATTGCGCTCACTCGGAAGCAGCTGGCGAGTGGGTAAAGGAACACAAAAGCTTCGGACAAAGCGTGAAAAATAAAAACACACCGAAAGTATAATCAACATCGAGTCTTATCATCGTACGGGGCCAGAACCACTGTCCAGCAACGGTGCTGATTGGTGTCGATTTATTGATGTGCCCATAAAAGCGAGCGGTTGTTTGATGATTTTCCCATTTTGGCGGTCGCGAAACGACATTGTTTAAGTGGCCGTCGGAGTGGGTTTTCGAGTGGGTATTATCTTTAGCTGCGTGTGAATTGCACTTCGCGATTGGGCGGGCCCTTCGTGGAGCGGGCATTAAATGCAATCGATTATTGAATACGTTTGTCAGTTGCACAATAGTGAAGTGTAACATGATTTAATGATACTTTCGATGATATTGAGAGTATAAAGTAATTTTAAGGAGCTCTTAGAGTTAGTTTTATGCGATATGCGAAATTTTTTATTGTTTCAGATGGCCGTCTCTAGCCCTAGTTGGAAAAGATAATAGGCAATTTCATCTTCATGACAGCAAGCCGTGGGAGTTGATGGTAGAACAATTGATATTCATATAAGTTTGGTGTGCTTGGCTCGAACTCCAATTCCCGGAAGTTTTTGCACTCTAGCTTATCTCCCTTCATATATACGGAGCAAATGCTGCAGAGACTTCGAACACAAGACATCGATTCGTTACACCAATCCGTTCATGAACAATGCACCACCGTTTTCGATCAGGTCGATGACTACTCTGCCGGTGCGTGGTGTCTTGTTATTCTTGAACCGACGGAAGAACTGTGCTAGGCGACAATACCATGACACCGTCAACATATTGTATACCCTTATTTCGATAGACCGATTTAACTTAGGTCTGAAGATGTTTAGGTGACCTTTTTTCTCGTAATAAAACGTAATCATTTGCACCATGAATATGTTTTTTAGTTTTTTATTCATGAAGAGCGGCCTGGCAGTATTGCTATCATGAATATGTTAAAACAATCAAATGTTTCATCACTGTGAAAGTAATAATCGAAAAAAACCCAAATAAATGGGTTTCCCCCATGAATGTAATTATGATATGATGAACACTAGCTGAGCTACCTTTAACTGAGCTCATTAAAAGCTTTTCGCAGTGAGCAATAGTGTGCCAGTTTCATACAACTACAGCCAGCCAGATGAGTTGACCGCAAGAGTTTTCCCAAATGAAAAACAGCAACATTTGACAACGCAATGGCAACTGATAAAGCATTATACATTGCAATAATTACACTATCGTTTGCCACAAGCTGAGTCCCCATTTATGGACCCGAACGCTGCTCAGCGCGTTGTATCGTGCAAAAACTTTTGAAAATGTAACAAAACCCTTCTGAGGTTTACCGTGTGTGGATTACACTGTACATATAATTAACTTTCATTAGTATTCTAGGGAAATTGGAACGAACGTACGAGTGTTACCATTTAAGTACTGGTGCGTAAAATGAATGGTGCACAAATGCTGGCACGAACGAAAACAACATAAAGAACAAAAAACAAAATCAAAGTGCGTTAAAACATATTCCACGAATGATTATAATTCAGGCTAACGGTAAACATTTCGCATCAAGGTGAAAAATTGATCAAAAATATCAGCTTGAGAGCAGATTTAACACACACACACACATACGCTTCTTCACCGTGCACCGAAAATCAAGTGTTCGGTTGAGACTGTTTTTTCCGGTTCGACAAATTTCCATGAATCCGCATAAGAAACGAACGTCCGCAAATAAAATTGAACCCTTTGAGAGGTAGAGCATATTGATCGGTGAATTTCCAAACGTTTCAGAATGCACAGCATGGCCAAACTACCTGCCAAAAGTGGATGTAAATTTGGAAGATGTAGAGAAAGGCAGAGAGAGAGAGAGAGAAAGAAGACGAAAGAAAAAAGGCATCACATCAACTGATTTTTGTTTGATTTAGAAGTTTTCCTCGTATTGTCTGGTTGAATTGAGTGCGAGTTCTTGTTTTGGGTTGGTGTGTGGAGCCATCTTGCGTGTTTTTTTTTTCATTGCTGCTTTCACTTGCTTCATTTTCCACACCAATCTATCATACCTTTAGAAGGGCGTCAGTCTTCGAACCGTGTCACGAAACCGAACCGTGAAACAAATTCGGAAATGGTAGGCGGATGTTTTTGGGATGAATGATTTGGGCTGCTTTGGGTCGAAATGCCTCGCAGACCTAAGGAATCTGGAGACAGGCAAAAGACGGCGACAGTCCCCGTTAGGAATATGACAATTTGATTGAGTTTATGCAGCAAACTAGGACACCAGGACAGTGCGAGTCGAGATGGAAGATCTATGTTTTGCCCCGACTTATGCCATCTGTCTATCTGTGGTGTTAAGAAATTAGAAATCCATCCCACCAGAACCAGTCCCAGTGCTAGCCGAGCACAAAACGTTTTTCCCGTTGTGCTGGGTGTGCTTTCTCTCGCTCGTACCTTGACACGCGCGAGGTTTCTGTGTGGGGTTCTGTTTACTTAGGACATGTGTACCCGTTGTTTGTCTCAGCTCATTGAATCAGCTCAAATAAATAAATCATTAGGTTTGCTGATTGATGTTGTAGCTCGGGGTGAGGCAAAAGTATCACCGAGGTAAGAACAACAGTCCGTCGATGGTTGAAATGGTAGTTGTTGAGCTGTTTTTTTTTCTAAGGTACTGTGGGCTGTGGGCTGGAAAAACAAGGCACAGAAAACGTGTCAACTAGACATAGGGATCCTTTAAGAGGGTTTTTTTTGTGGGGTGGAAAGGTTAAAAGTCACAATTAATTAATTGCTATTTGTCGTTTTATAGGGAAGGGCGTGTGCTAAGAAGTGGTAGGTCGTAATGAGTTGGGTGTAAAAAAAAACGATAAAAAGGTAGAAGACAGGTTATTGAACTGTCTGTTTCATAGGTTTGAGACTATACTAGAGACAGCGTTGTATGAATCTTTAAATATTTTTTTTTTTTTATTTATTTATTTAATGTATAGTATGACGGCCGGGGGCCTTCTTTAAATATTATATCATTTACAAAAAAAACTAATAATTGAAGCTTATTCAACAACCCATTCAAAGTCTAGCAGGTCAGACCTTCTTCTTCTTCCTTGGCACTACAACCTCGTGAGGTCTTGGCCTGCTATTGATAGCTCTCTATGACTTAGTTTTACCCGTAGCTGGATAGTCAGTCCTGCGTACGGGGAGGCGGTCCGCCGGGATTCGAACCCTGGTCCTGCCGTGTGAAGACCGGCGCCGTTATCGTATACACCACCGGGCCGCCCCAAGCAGGTCAGACCAAGCAGTAAAAAAGTTTTAAACTTGTCAAGCAAAAAGAACTAAACAGACTTCATAGGCTTGACCAGTCCATCGGAGTCTGGTGAATCTTACACACTGCGAATCTTATACAGTGAATACATGCATATGTCGCTTGAGCTTGTGTCCCAACCATTTAGAAAAAAAGATTTGATAATCTTGTAGTTTGAGATTTCATTGAGAGTTGAATTGCATCTGGCACGACAGTGCTGTTGTTTTTTTTTAATTAGATTCATCTGCAGCTGAATATTTGAGCAAACGGAAGATAAGTTTAGATGACGTTTTCAAGGTTACCATTCGTCTTTTCTGCGTAGCTTAATGACTTGCTAGGTCAGGAGTCCGAGAATAGTCAGTCTCAGATACGAGAGAACCGTCCAGATGGGAATGGATGCCAGGTCTTGTCGTTTGAAGCACCGGTGCTTGTATTGTTTCTGCCATGAAGCAGTACATGGAAGGTAAGTTTTTCCAAAAAAAGTATAACCCTATTCTTAATGTAGTTTCTGTTTGGACTGTTTAAAAATATGTTTTTTCCAATATAAATTTATGTAATATAACAAATCACTAAATCTTTCGTATATAGAAATTAAAACGCACAAAACAAATATTTATAGTTAAGCAGAAAACTAATTCACACTGCTCACAAAAATTGCATCAAAAATAGCGTCACCAAATGATAAAAACGAAACGAATGAAAAATTATGTTTCCCCAGATAAAAATGTCACCGAAAGGTGAACAATTACCGTCCAAGTGCGACAGATGGAAGTCCGACAATAAATGGACAAATGTAATTGAATTACATTTCCTCGAACTGGCCCCATGATATTGGCCCCACAAGTTTGGCACATTGTTTTATCAAGTTCGGCTGCTGTTGTGCATCAATTACTCCGGAGGGAATTTCAGTGTGGAAAGCAGGGCACAACAAGAAACTGGAACACGCAGAAGGTTTTATAATTCTATTTGCACTTCAGCAGTGACCTTCGCATGTTAAGTGAACGAGGATGAGCCACAACAGCGAAACAATGTGAATGAGACTTTTCGCCGATGTTTTGAGGCACCACTCTCGTGGAGTTTCCTCCTTTGGGATTTGCTTAAAAGCTTGTCACGATATAGGGGTTTCTTCTTGAAAACGGCGTCCAAAACCAAAGTGTGGTCGAAGTGTGGAGAGCGTAACGATATGAATTTGGAAGTGTCTAGAAAATGTTGCCTGAAGGATACTGTGTTATACTTTTTCTTTTCGAGGGGTTTTTTTTAATAACATCACTAGTTAACAAGAGAATTTCCTTCTTCCGGCGGCGCTTTTTTTGTCGTTGTGCATTGTTTGATTTCTATTTTTAGCGCGCAAGAATCGAACTGGTGACGACGTAGAAATACCATTTCTCATTCGCTTTTTATTGCAATCATCAGTTTTGTGTGCACGCGCGAGAGAGAGAAAGAGAGAGAGAGAGAGAGAGAGAGAGAGAGAGAGCAAAAAGTAATATTTCGTGTGGGTTTTTCGTGATGAAGAATGAGAAAAAACGCGCTCAAAATCAAACCGAAAGCCTCTTTAACCGTCGGTTGACATGGCCGATGGATGGATGGATGGATGGAGCGTGAAATGATTTATCGTATCATGTCCAGCCATGTCGTCAGTCATGGCCCCGTCTGGGAGAGTGATAGCGAATGGGTGGGAGCAAAAAATCTTGTTGCCTATTGGTTAAACGTCAAATCACTCATCGGTGGAACAGTGGACAGAGTCGAAAAGTGGCGGCGGGGGTCGAGATTGATTCGCTTATAATTATAAGTGATTTCTGATCGAGTGTACCATTCAATATATTATCAAACAAAACAGGTTGCGAGTACAATGTAAAGGGAGGACGATGCAGTGAAGTACGTCATTTGTACCTTTGTTCAATGGGAGCAAAAAATCAAACCGCTTTGTTCTAAAACGTGTGCAATGTGTCTAAAAGCCACTACCCGATCTCACCATGTGCATCGTTAGCTTGCACTTGTCTTAAGGTTTGCAAGTGTTTGTCTTTTTGTTTTATGATTTTGAAGCACGAACAAAGACTTGCACGAAGAACTTTGGTGCATCAAACAAACCAAGACCCGTTCTGACGTGCGATGCGATGTAGAGGGGAATGCTTGTTTCCTGCTTCCACCACGTATTCCACCACGTACGTATAGAGACGAAAGAGGTCCAAGAGACCCAAAGTCTCTCAAACTCTACAAACAACAACAACCACGTACGTACCCTTCGGCGCTTATTAATATTCCCGGGCAAGGATAACGATTGTTAACTTCCAGGTTTTTTTTTGCCTTTGCTGGCCAACAAAAAGGGGAGCAAACTGTTTGCATCACTCAGCAGCTTGACTTGATAGCAGCAACAGGTGCAATACATTTATACACACCCTAACATGGGTTCTAGTGGGCGAGTGTCGTGACCTTAGGCTATGATGAATTTTCCACACGCTTTACCAGGGGTTCTGATAGTTGTTTACCTTGTTTGTTGTTCCAGTAGGTTTTTGCTTGTTTGTTTGAATCGTTACTACGCAGCACTTGTTTCTTGTAGAACAATACAAAGATTCCCACAGAAACGGCATTTAGCAACATCTCTTCAGGTTATCTATCGTGCGATGCCGATGCCGATAAGAATCATTAAACCAACGGAAGGAATGGTGATTGTTTTGTGCAATTAATGGATGTCCCTTTCCACGACCGTCGTGCACGAAACAAAAACCTCCTTCCGAGCGTTTTATTGACCCGAAACCGATCAAAGTGAAATAAAAGAAAAAAAAACACGCAACTTCGTTCACTGGGCGTGCGATAGCATCGTCGGCGGAAGGTAAACACGAGCTTCCTTGGGCGTACAATTCGAGTGGTGAGAAGGTTGCGTGATAGCTGCTGATACCGTGCCTAGTGCGGTTGCCTGGTTGAGCGTATTGCGTCAGCGAATGAAATTCCGTAGAAGACTCGTTCGCACGCCTTTTAGAACGTGGGTTCGCGGGGTTTCCCGTTTTATGAGTTTCAAAAGTTGTAATTGCAGCGGACGTTTATGGAGCGTACGTGTGTGGATTAGTTTCGCATTTTTGCGCCAGAGATATGAGATCCGGCCGGAGTTTTGGTGGTAAGAAGCTACCGGCATGGAAATGTTTCAAGGAGCTTCAAGAAGTGAAAATTGGTTTAAGAAATTGGCTTGCAACAGTTTGCTGCAAGTGTGAGCCGTACGTGTGTGTTAGAGTAAAAACGGAACAAGACTCGGTTTAGCTCATTGATGACGGTCGCGGGTTCGAATCTTTTTAGGTAGTCTGTCTACATGTTACAATTTTTAAATTAATGATTATTTTCGCGACATCGTTCTATTGCCTCGGTGCATGACAAGTTGAGTACGGTTAATTTTCAAGATACTGTTTAATGTTGTATTTCTGTTTTTGTTAAGCATTTTCATTTCATTCCAATGCGTATCCAGTTTTTGTATAAGATTTCGACATGTTGAAGTATATTGTCAAAAGCTACCTATTATGGAAAATAAGTTAGCATTAGCAACAACAAAACTGCCCAAGTAATTTTATACGTTCGAGAGGTCATCCTCAGAAGGATTTTTGGTCCCGTAAGTGTGGAAGGACGTTGGATCTAATTAAGTCTTTTTGGAAAATGTATAAGGAATCTTGGAAACGGATTGAAGAACTGACAATGTCTAATGTACATGCTCGTACATGTACGACGATTTTACTACTGTATAGTGAATTAGAACCGCTACGCTCCAGAAGGCAGTACATGTCATGATACCTGAATACCCAGCACGAATTGTCCTTTATGTAAGGTATATAGCACGAAGGTATATAGAACGAGAAAACTCAAAAGGGCAAAAACTGAAATATTTAAATATTGAATAGTGACGACGGCGTTAGACCGGGAGCTATATCAAGGACTCCTGCATCAGCGGTCCTCCTAGTTTTAAGCCTTGTTCAAAGCTTCGTTTGAAATAAACTTAATAGTCACCGGGCGGCCCGGTGGTGATGCGACAGCGGCGCCGGTCTTCACACGGCAGGACCGGGGTTCAAGTCTCATCTGGGCCGTTCCCCCATAGTGAGGATTGACTAACCAACTATGCGGTATCAATTAGTCTAGTGAGCCAGAAATGGCAGGCATGACCTTAAGAGGTCGTTAGGCCAAGAAAGAAGAAGAAGAGTCACCAAAAAATCAAAACACACCAGTTGGGCTTATGAAAATCAAATCGTGGTGTGAGAGAACTGTTAATGCTGGCAAATTCACGAATCGCATCCAACACCACTTTGCAACCACCGAGGGTAAAACCTTCAATCGCAATTTGAGCATTAATGCGCCCAAAACTAGTCCACATGGAAATAAGAAACACTAACATTTACGGTGTTCCTGACCATGGCCGCGCGATTGATATATGTGGTTCGCTTTCAACATATCCATTATGCACGTTTCCTTACCCATCTGTTAGGCTCATTGACAGCTCTTTATCGTTGTGATAAGCGAGGTTTCCGTTCGGCAATCTGCATCCAATTCGTATCGATATGATGATACGTTCATGCTTTATTGTTTTCAACGGTACATTTAAACGAATGCCATTCGAAAGCGTAACAGATTGATAGAAGTGCTGCACCTGTCAGAGCGTTGTCCGTTGGCCTTAAAATATCGGTCTACCGGAGGTTATTCGTATCGGATTCAAGAGTGTGGGTGCGAGCAAAAAAAATAAAAATCTTTCTCCAATCCTCATACGGAAAACACAGTTTGAAATGGTATTTGTGGTAGGTTTTCATTCGCCAGAGTGAGCCGCTTACGCCACACAAGAATTGTGCGAATATACCCTCAACAAGGCTGCCAATCAAACGGCGAAGGTTTTGGGTGCTCATGCCCATGTCTTTGCTACTTGTGCCTATATCGCCAGGCAAAAAACAACGACCAACGACTACACTCTAGTACGTTTTCGCTATCAAGCCGATGATGATGAGACCCTTTCGTTTTTTTGTGAGTAGGTGGCTGGTTTGTTTGTTTACTGTATGTGTGTTTCGTCCTTTGATGGCATCTTTGACGTGCGTGTGATGCTTCTTACGATGGCGTAGTGGCATTCACCTCGATTCAGAAACGTGTACATGACCATGTGCTAACTTTTCACATCAATAATGAATTAGACATTCTGCATTTCTGCACTGTCAATCATCGTTACTGGTCTTGCGCGGTTCACGCTAGTTTGTTCTGGATAACGTTGAAGTGTTTTATGTTGTTTGGTATGTATCTGCTATGCCTGACGAACGGATTATAGATTGGCTCGTGATTTTCGATCAGTTTTAAACAGCAACGATGGCGTGTTAATAAAAACTACTAAATGATAAAGATGCTGATCCCGCCACATTCGCTTGCATAAGTTGGAAAAAGCTGAAGTTGCGTGCTTTAAAGCTTTCAATCATTTAAATCAAGCAAATATGATTTTGGCTAATTCGAAGGTATGCTTAAGATTATCCAACCAACAGATTTTTGTATATTTACATTTTGTAAAATTTGTATTTTTTACATTACTAACAAAAATTTATTATGCTTGTTTCTAGTTTTATGAATCAGGACATACAAAAGCTACTGATGGGGGACACTCACGCAAAACAATATTTTTCAATTATCATGTTGAATAGTTTAATTACCAGATAAACTGATGAGTTATGTTGCAAATAGTTTTCCAGAAACGGAATAGTTTTCGTGCGAAATCTCTCACGCTTGGACAGCAATGGGTTAATATTGCTTGTGTTCCAGCAGAATATCTCATTAGCATATCCATCCACTTCACTTAATGCTTTCGGGTTAAATCTCCGTTCCAAGTATAAATCTGGCTTCAATAATGCACTCCACATTCCGGTAAACGGAAAATGTTTCAATGTACCACTGAATGAATGAACATAAATGGTAATAAAGTTTGGAGATGAACGATAAAGTTAAAAGTGAGTGATTGAAAAAATGACAATAGTTTTAAAATGATTTTACATTCATTATCTTTTATCATCATCTGGTCTGCAACAGTGTTGTAATTGTACTAAATAAATGAAATCACATACAAAGAGGCGCAGTCACAAACCTCGTATCCTGTCCACCGACAGAACTGTTGGCACATAATAATGTTTTATGATATTTCAAATACATCCTCACCTATTACGCCTCATTTAATGAGCAGTAATAAAGCATAAGCACGGGTGCAGGAATGGGAAGAATGGAGCGTATGGAAGAAAACATATCGGAAACGACTTCCTGCCCCGCCAGGTTTTCCACAGTTTCCTGGTTTCCTCGGAGGTTAAAATTACCACCTGAGCATTTATAGCTTCCCTTGATATTTCTGAGCCTTGGGTGCTTGGGTGTGTGTGTATGTCTGTGTGTGTCCGTGTGTTTGCGTGTATTTGTGTTCACTTGTGTGCTTTGCAGCTCGGCAGTACCATTCCTGAAATGGGTGTGCAACAGCTTGAACGGCATTTCCGTTACCGTTTTCCGGCTGCCAACACCATAGTAGAGCATTTCCTGAACCAGCTCGTAACGGGTCGCCACTAGCACGTTGCACAGGCTCTCTTTTTTCAGGGTCATCCGGGGGTGAGGCCCGAAGTAGTGAAATTTCCCGAAAATTCGGCTAGCACTATCGCCCATAATCATGTCAATGTTAGTTTTATGTTTTGAGCGGCCCATTAAAATTTAATCGCATTAATTTCTACGAAACGTTTCCCCAGTGAAAGTGTTTGTGCTGGAAAGAAATTATGACACGCCCGTAACCGGTTTACGATTGTGGTATTTTTAATCGTTCGGCCTAATCCATCATGATCGATCGGTTTTGTGCCGACCGTACGAAGCAGGGGACAAACTGTGACGTAGAGCTTCGGGATTGGGAGTCCGTGAAGGTCTATTTTAGGACCGTGGGCACAAGAAGCCATTGTCCGTAAGGTTAGCATCTTAAAATTGGGTCAATTGACAGTTGCTTACGAAGGCATGGTGCTGATGCTTTATATCTGTAGCTTTACGTTGTAAGGGAGAATCTTTTGCGTACTTTGCCCTTCGCATGGCACTGGATTGAGGGACCTGGCGCCGCAACAATGTGTTCCTTTCATGGAGCTTTATTAGATGTGCTCAATCTTAAACTGACAATGACGCTGTTTCGTTTTTATAGCGGCATTGGTCGATTGCACCTGTACCATAGAAGGTGTGTACAATCGAATGAATCAGCGGTTTGTTGGCGGGCGTATCGTAGCGTGTGCTTTGTTATGCATGACAATGTTTGCTTGCACTACAACATTTTGATTAAATTGTTTGCGAACAAGAAAAGATGAATCACAGTGATAGGTATGGGTTGTACAGTTTATGGGACGCAGTAAAGAACAGGTTAAATGGGACGAAATCGCCAAATGTGAAACCTAATAGGACTGTGTTAAATACTTTATCATACTAATGGCAATTTAACATTGTGATTTGATATTAAGATTGAAGTAATTTTAACATGTGTAATACGTAGATACAAAAACACAGTCAATTAGTAATAGCTACCAATATGTAGGGGAAAATAAACGACCTTAAAATTATTTCATCTGAACTACTGTTGAGAGTATATCACAGATTATCCTGCTATAAGAAGAACAAATCCCAGTAAGCTGGAAATATTAGGCCAAGAACTTTCCAAGCATGAACTGCAATAGAGAGGAACGAATACGAATAAGCAAAAGAAGAAAATAAAGTTATAAATTAGAAATAAATCTTAAATATTTAATGTAAAAAACTTTGCATCAATAATATATAACTTAAAAATGTTCAAGCATTTGTTGATTTTAAATTATTGTTACAAATTCATTCAGTAGAAAAACTTTAAAATGTATTATTTTTATGTTATGTGTAGCACACACAATTGCTCATTATGGAAACCATCCTAGGAAATATCATACCAGCGTTATAATTTTTGTATTTTATGAAACCAATTTTTGACGTAAAATTTCAATCTACTGGGCGTCTCCATTATGCGGAACTTTAAAGAAAGCAACGTTCTAGGTTGTCCTTACAAGGTGCTTCTGTGGTTCTACAAATATAAATAAAAAACGCAGAATCAAATGACATAAGAAACAGAGACCATATATTTTAAATTAGTTAATACACAAACTCTAATACCAAACGTTGATTAATAATAGTTGGTCCTGTGAAGCGTTTCTAGAAAGGTCGATTAGGAAGCTAAACAATTGTTTCACGTAATCCTTCTGCTACCGTTCACTTTCATTCTAGCTGCCTAATATCTGAACAGCAACAAAGTAAAAAAAAACGCCACTACACTAGACGAATAACTCAGTTCATTCCCCGGGGACAACAGTGTGAACGAAAGAGAGACTTAACAAACGAGAACTCTGTTTCGATAACTTTCGTCCTTTGTCACCTTCTGAAGAGACTTGCGAGAAATTTTGCTACGAGAAACTGAGCGTAATAAATGGGGTGATTTTGTAGTGCTTTCCATTCTAGCTAGCTGTGTCATGTGACAAAACAAACGATGCCCAAGCTAAAAATTGTGCCGCGACGAAGAAGCAGCTTACCGTGAAGGATAATGAAACCCGCCGCGGCTTTGTCTTGCGTTGCGTCGAGCCGAGCATTCGTCGACGTCGCTAAATGTTGCTTCGGTTCGTTTCGTTAGGATCGTTGAGAAATTATGTAATTATGAGTCTGTCATCTGCTCGCTACAACCAAAGGAAACCCTGCATGGCGCACCTTAGCAATCACATTTTCACTCAACACAAACTTGACGAACGAAAGAAAGTTAGCCGAAACTCGACGGTGTAGACGCGCGTTGCACAGTTGCGAAAAGAATTGCTAGTAAACGAAGCAACCGTGTAGCTGATAAAGTTATCGTCGTTTTTTTTTCGATCTCTCCTTTCCAATCTCTTTTCTTTTATCTCTTCCTTTAAGGACCTCGGAAGCTGCCAAACTTGTCAACAAGTTAGAGCAAAGTTAATAATGCTTCGCAAACGACACATTGCTGACGGTGTCTAGGAGTGCTCCTTTTTTTTTGGCTTTCGGTGTGTGTGTGTGTGACTGTGTTTGTGTGTGTATGGTCATGTTGCGCACAGTATTGGAACTAACAGCGAGAACATGGAAAAGACAAATATAAGAAGAAAAGAAAAAACACGTAAAGGGGTAAAAAATGTGACCTTTCCCTAGTACGAACGTGTGTCGTTTCGTGTGTGAGTGTGCATGCAAGCCTGAGCGTCCCGAAGCACCCGGGGCCAATTGCTCAAGGATGTTTTCCCATTTAAAAAGTTCGCTGCTCGAGTGGTGTAGCAGCCCCCCTCCCCCTCCCCCTTACCAGTTCCAGATGGAAACAGTTTGCCTAATCGGGCAGTTCGAACGGGCAAAGTTCGAAGGCGAGGATCGAAAGGCTACGCGGCAAAGTATGTTGTAGTTTGCCGGAGGAAACCATCCAACAACAATAATTTGTTACTTTATCGATCATGTATGATGTCAACGCTGTTGGATTTGCGTTTCGCGATTGGAAAGGCACGGTCGTGTTACTAGTTTTTGAAGTTTTTTCTTTTCTTTTTTCTACGTGTGTGTTTTTTCTTTGGTTTTCTTTCACTTCACGACTATTCTCGATCTTCGGGGTTTTTTCGGCAAATCTATAATCACTTCAAACTAAACGAAACGAAAGAGAGGGAAAGTAAAGAGCTTTACTTGAGGCAGGCATAGGCTTGTGATTGGGCATCCGTCGCTGTCTGTTGCTTTCGTCCTGTACACGTTCTCTAGACGACCCTCACTCACGGAACCCATCATTTCGGTGATGGTTTCGTTGATCGGACCAAGTTCGGCTTTTCGGTGCCTTACATCCTTCCTAGTTTATTCCACCGAATGATAAGCGGCAAATAAGAATGGAGAAAATTATTGTATCGGAAGTTGAACCGGCTCAAGTGATGATGTGACCCGCGAATCGAAATGGAGGGGCATCAGAGGAAGGGTCGACACATCCTGCTGGCCGGATGACGAAGGTTGTCAGGCTACAGGGTAAAAATCTATCAGCGCATCCGCGACCAGCAAAAGCAAACTGTTGACCTTTTCATTGTGCAAACGATGCAAACGGGAGTTTGTCAGCCGCAACTTTACATGTTTGCCGCTTCGAACACCACCGGTGGGAAGCGAGCGGGGCTAAGCGGGGGAAAGGTAAGGAACAGCAGGGGTGGATGAATACCAAAAGGATATTGTTGTTATCGGTTCGAACACGCAAATCTTGTTAGGGTATGGATTATGTTTATGGTCGATTTGGTGGAGTGTCTTTATGGCGATGGACGACCCAAAAAAAAACCCCCAAAGAAGGTCGAACCCCAACTCAAGATCCTTATGACGGGAGGATTCGGTTTTTGTTGTTGCTGCCGTTGGTCGCATCCACTCTCACCGTGAAAGCGATGAGGGAATGGAGCGAGTTTCCTTCATCAAAATCGAATATAATGATTTGGATGTCGTTCAGCATCAGTAGGCAAAGTACTCCATTTATGGGTACGGGCCATCCCGCAAATCGTTGAAACAAACGTTTCGAGTTGATGGCGATTCTAACCATAGGTACGCAGTTTTTTGACAGATTCCTAAAATATGATACCATGACACCCTTACGAAACGCCAATCGTTTTCTCTCCACAAGGCAGATACGCGAGCTTTAAGGAGAAATGCAAAAAGTAAAAACATCCCACCGGAAGAGATTTATTTCCATTTGCCTGGAGAAAAGTTTTTCGATCCCGCAAATTGCCTCGCGATAGCAATTATGAAACTTTCACCAATCGGGAGGATACTGGCGTGTTGGAGTGAGTTGCGCCAAGCAAATGAGCCAAAAATATCTCTTTGAGCGAAACGGTAAAAGAAACAACAACACCACAACTTGCCTAACTGACTGACGATTGCTGTGGTTCGGATGACGTTTCATCCCCGAACGCAGCCCAACGGCCCGGGCCTGGCGCAGGGTTAGAATGTGCAGTCACAACGGCAGAGCACGGTTCACCGTTTTCACCACCTTTCATCTAGCAGAGCGACCGGCATCCTAGACCTGGAGGGCATCTTCGCACAGAAATCACGTTGGTTGGTTGAAATCAAAGAAAATGATTGATGTTCAATTTCGCGGAACGGTCGCAGTGGTCCCGACGCCGTTCGACGAGGCGGTCGAGGAGGTACACGCGCAGGTCGAGTTTTTGAAGATTGTTTTATGTTTCTTCGCCGGCGTCGAGCGTCGTTTCATCCATCTTCCGGTGCTGGGCTTAGGTTGATTGCGCTCGCAGCCAAAGCCAAAGTCAGGCCAAGTGCAATACACGTCAAGCTGTCGGGGAATGCCGTGGCATCTCGCTCGCTCGCAAACCTGGCTCGTGTTCGCGTGCCTGTGGGGCGCAGCGTGTGGTGAGTAGGTTTGACGATAGTTAAGGGTGGGCAATCCGGGGTGAGCAAAGATAAAGAAGTAAACGTCGACACTCGCGTTCGCAACAACACAGTTTGTGTTGGGCGTGTTTGGTGGATAGATGTATCTTAAATTGAATTTATTCTAGCTGGGTTGCTTGAAGCGTTAGAGAGGAAAGGAAAAAGGAGAAGATCAGTGGAGGGGCCCCTGACTAGCCGGAGGACTATTCAATTGTTTCAATATTTAAACAACTTTTGATCCTCGGCAGCGGTAACTTTTTGCCACACGTAACGTATTTGCGTTGGAAAGTGACTTCAAGTAGTCTATTACTGAAAGTTTAATTTTTTGGACCAACATAAAAACTGTTTTTGTTAAACAAAACGGATCGATAAGTGTTCATCTGGATGAAATTAAAGTTATGAAACCATCTCAATTATTTCGATAATGAGAATAATTTAAAAATTACATTCATAACGTTTGGCTACTGTGTCGAGGCAATCCAGTAGGTACGGTGTACGAGTAACTTGAGCAGTGGAGGCTGTTTATTTGTGAATTCCACGAATCGGTTTGTTTTGTTCCGGTTTTTTTGTTCATCAATGCGTAATGTAATACTGTAGCTTTATGAAAACGATCTGCTGTTCCGTAGTAATATAATATTCACAGTAAATTAGACCCTAACCGCATTGACGGTTCAAATTACACCGTTGAAAGTAATCTCATTTAGGTTCAAATTACTAAATTAAATTTTCTGTGTTCTGTGGACGTCTTGAGTTTGTTAAAATTCTCGCTCGAGGTATGCCTGATTGATTTCTATTTGCTTAAAAGTAAATATCCTATATCTAGTATCTAGTAAAAGCTTCAAAAAGATCTTTTGCCATTTATATTGTTGTTCAGTTTGGTTATTTCGTACCATTAAATTGACTTCTTTTTTCTCATCCAATGAGCCGTGAAAGTGAGATTCGTTCATAAAACTTTTCTTGAGCATCATACTCGGCTCAACAATTAGGTTTACCTGTACTTTGCCAACAAGGCAATTCCATTTCCTCACAAAAGAGATTGAGTAGAATTAGTGGAAGAAAAAAAAGAGATTTTCATAAATGGCTTCAAAAAATGGGGCATCTTTCCTTTTTGCCTTCTCTAGAATCATTCGGTGAGGCTCGTCAGCTTGTTACGGTTGGTTTGTTGCTAGTGCCATTGCGTACCGATGAGTGGTGTGAAAAATCACTGAATTATGCAGCCCGTGCGAGAAATGGTTTGGATTCGGTGTGTACCAGGTGTTTTTTTCAAGTATCCACATCCGATCTTGGGTAGCATTTGGGAAAAAGTTTGTTTCGTGAAGGCGCCAGCGCTAGCGATAAGATGGATGAAGCAATGGACTGTTGACGAAACAAATCGTGAAGTAATTTGCTTAAATTTATCACAAATTCCGCATAACGGGGACGGTGTGATGAATGTAGTTTTGTTTGATCATGTTGGCTTGAAGCATAACTTGCATCGCAAAAATAAAAATCCAGTTTCATTTAAGTGCAAAAAAATGTTTAACGGATCTAAGATAAAATGTATCGTAATTTTTATCTTAAATGGTAGAAAAACTTTTCGTTCAATTTACCAAAATTTACAATTGTCAACATACGTCTAGCGTGACAAGTACAAAGATCAACACAGAATTGTATGCGGACTCCAAACGGTTGGAATTGACAATGAGTTCTATTTGTGTTTTGGTAAATTGCAAATCAGTACACAGCACAGGAAGCTCATCATGATATCAGAAGGCGCATGTAAAAGGCGACAGTCACACAAATCAGTGCAAAGCTCGCTCGTGAACTAAACAAAACGATCGTGTTGGCGGAGTGTGAGGAATAAAAAAACAATGTACATAAAATCAAATGACATGCACATTAACATTTATTTAAAGTACGCGAGTTAATGTGGGAAGGAAGATAGGAGAAGATGTTGTGTGTTACAGACGAAGAGAGAAAATAAAATAAGCTAAGAGTATAGCGAGAATATTGGTTGCTGAATGATAATGTCGCATGTCGTAGGGGAGATAATATGCTTTTGCTATTCGAAATTTTATTCGACAAACAAGAATTATGGACCAGATTAGCTTACGGCAATGATATTCGTATCACAATGCAATCAAGTATTGACGCTGAACATGACGTATAATCGTTTTGGGCCCATGCATGTGACGAAGTTCCTTTGACGACAAGACATCTTGGACTACAAGAAATGCTAGTCTACGAAGTCTCTTCAATGCTTTATTGATTCTTTGTTTGAGGTCTCTTGTTAGATAGTCCTTCTTACTAGAGAAGGGTCATACTTCAACTGCGATTTAGGTTTAAATAACGATGCCACTTTAACTGCGAAGTCTCTTGATAGGTTGCATCGAAGACAATCTGTAATCGCCTTTAGATGATTTGTAATCCCGGCCAACGAGGTTCCTGTCAGCCACTCACTTCGTCTTCTGTAAACGTAGTCATGAACTCAGACTGGTAGTAACCTATTTTGAGCACATAAACTATGATTTATATACTGTTTAAGGCAATAACAATCAATTATGGTATACCTTTTCAATCTCTAAAATTCAATTGTATAAAATTCAACGAATGAAACAAATGTACGTATGCAGTTTCCGCAACAAAACAAAACCAACCCTCGCTAGCCGGCAGTAGCAAGCTGGAAAGCACAAGCAAATAAACACATTAAAAACCAAACCACTCGATGATTGTACGGAACAAAGTTCACAAACAGAATGTACTGTTAGCCTCCAGGTACAGGCAGTGCCGTAGCTCGGCTGTGTCCACCAAACCGTGAATGGTAGCCAACATTGATTGAGAACATCCTGCCGACAAGCCTAACAAGCCGTACACCGGAGCCATCGAAAATTATCCCTTCGCAACGGTTCGCTTACGCTCACGCCACCTGATTGGGCTTTTCACAGGCCACCTTCTCGAACGCGACCGGAGTGGCAAGGCACAGCTGCGCTGGTTCGAGTTGGGGGGCCTAAATTGCGATGAATGAAATCATTCTCCATGGCCGACAGTAAGATCATGGGAGGGTTTTCCCGCGAGCTCCGAGCCCCTAATGCGGTACCGGGCAGATTGGTCTCTCGTCGAAAAGTTCCCAAAAAGCGTGTGGGCGAACGTCAAACCTTTCGCTACATCAACTGTAATCGTACCATCTCTTTCGGGCGCCGCTTCAGAAGGGAACATATAAAAACACACACACACACACACACATACACGATATTAGTCCTAAAGGCCTGTTGTTTTTCATGAACCGTGGAAGGAGGTTTTCGTTCATAAATTTGGCGTTTCGTTGATGGAAGTTTTTCGGGTGGGTCTGCAAAGGGCCAGATAAGCGCGCCCCGGTACAAGGGCTGGGTTGCTGGGTTTATGTGTGTGCAGCACACAGCAGATCATGAATAAAAAATAAACCAAAGTTGGAAATGTGAAGGCGTGAAGTTGTTCGTTAACGTGCTCCGTTCGATGCGAGAATGTGAAGACAATGCACTGCTGCGTTGTCGTTCGCTTCATGGGCCATCGGTCCCCCAATCATCTGTATTTACAATGTTTTACAATTTTGTTTCGCCCTAAAAAGAACCCATAAGTGTTTGAAAATGGACAATTGCTTGAAAATTGAGATTAAATTGGTTTAAGGCTATTTCATAAAGTCATCTTCCACAATACCACTTGCCAGCTGTGGTCTGCTTTGTTACGAAACCGAACGCTTTGTTGTAGCAAACTTTAGAAATGGCCAAGTTACTTTTGCGTCCATTTCTTTTTTTCCGCTTTGTTCGTTGCCACGTGTGTGAGTGTGTATTGTTCTGTACTCGTTGTGTTTTGTTGTTGTTGTTGTTGTTGATACATTTACCTGCTCAGTAAGATTCTTGCTGCAAAGCCTCAAGTAGCATTGTGCGGCTACACGAGGTTCGGAAAACGGTCAACAGAGTGTGAGGGAGAAGCCGAAGTAAAAGAACAGCACAAGATAGAGTGAGACAAGGCTTGCCAGTAAACTTGCAAGACAATCCATAATGGCCATAAATTTATGTCAGGAACCACCACCGGCTCTATTTGGTACCGTGCGAAGTTTGTTGCGCGATGACGTCAATATGACGTCATGTAAATTATTTTATTTACCCGGCAGGTTTCGACGAGAGAGAACACGACCAGAAGAGTAAAAGACTAGAAAGAGAGAGAGAGAGAGAAAGAGAGAGAGAGAACACATACACACACGCACACACACGATGGAGGATAGTGAGTGAGTGTACCCGGGGGTTTTGTGGCTCTCATCGCAGGCTCGGTAAAGGACTTTCGGTTTTAGTGAATGAGCTTTCCACTTTTCCTCAAACGATCTTGTGTGGCTATGTGACGGTGTGTATGTGTGTGTGTGTGTGTGTTGTGCGGAATGCCCTCTCCCACACATGCTCCACTGTCACTCCTAACAACATCTACAGAAAGCTCTCCGCAGGAACGTCTCCGTTTCGGGCGATGAGAAGATTCTCGCGTCCTTGGACGTGCTGGGTGAGACGATGAAGATTTGGAAAGAAAACTACCACAACGAAACCCTGCACAAACCCTACGGGTACCTCCGACCGCTTGTTGGGAGCTGTTCCGGAACGGTGTTCCGATGGTGTATTGGTAGCGGGCAAAGAAAAGCCTGCAGATGAAGACGTTTGTGTTATTCATTGAGATTTTCATATCCTCATTTCCGGTGCGCCTGTGGGTGAACACCAGACACGAAACGGATGGTCGGTTCCTTTCTTTTTCTCGCCCTCTTGTTCTGCTGTCGTTCAGAACAGCAGTTAGATTGTCTTTCTTGTCCCATGGTTTTGCTTTCGCATTTTTGGTCGGAAAGGCGAATGTCCTGGGGGTTTGTGGTGTGTGTACAATTTAGCATCAGCTTCATTCGGCACGTTAAGCAGTCGGTTGTGTGTCTTGTGAACGTATAAACATTCCCGAACAGAAGACAGTAGGGCCGAAAATCCGATCATCTAGGCACCGGTATTTATTGTACCAAACCGGCCACACGGTTAGATCATGTCGATGATGAGCTTTGGCGTTTTATTTGAATGTCGTGTCCAACGGACAAAAGAAAATACAGTACGGCATAGGACTGTGGTTCGGGAAATTGTCGCTTGTTTCATTGTTATGCCTGATGAGGTATGTTGGATTTCAGCCTAGAGTTAGTTTGGATAGATACGATAGTTTGGAGTTTTTAATGTTTAAAATAATATTAGGTGTCGTTTATTGACATAATTGCAATCGAATCCGAATTTAGAGTTTACATTTACATTAATTACATTTGTTCTATTTCGTAGTAACTGTTTTCGAACTAGAGGTTAGTGATCATAGCAAATAAGCTCGATTTAACAGTTCTTCTTGTTCTAACTGCTACGTTGTATTGTTGACACGGCTCAAACTACCTTTTTTGGGCATCGCTTGACTTTAATTTTCCGTACCTCAATGCTAGCCCAAAGTTTGGAGGAACTTCATGGATCAGTTTAAGTACCGGTACAACCATGTGTTTTCTGGCAGACATCACTTACAGTTAACAACAAGCCATTCCTAAATATGTCGGTAAATGTAAACTATTATAATGAATGTGCTGAGCTCAAATGAGCCCGCATATTTGAAGATGCTTTGTCATTCAAATGATCTTCAAATGTCTTTCAAGGGACCTCATGTACCAAAGGATTATGTAGTTCAGGCATATTTCGAGAGACCTCATAATCGTAGTGGTTCAATCTACCAAGGGCCCAACATGTACTAAAAGACGTTGTAGAAGAATGTCTCTTCATCTTCCCAGAGATTTCGCAGTCAGAGAGGTTTTATCTCTTATGGGGGGGGGGATCATGGGACTTCAAAATCAAAAGGGGCCTCATCGTCGTCGAAGCGGCCGCATCTAACAAGGAGGCTCGATCTATAGTCTATGCCTCAGGGAAAACAAAGAAAAAACCATTTTTTATTCAATTTGCATAATTTTGTATTATTTTAATAGTAGTTAAAATATATCTTCAGAAAACATGAGACTATAATATTAGGTATAAAAGAATTTAGCACTATAAATGGCATTTACTTGATCATCAAATTATTATCGTTTCTATCAATTTCTACAATGCACGTGCAATGCGTTGTTGCAGGAATGATCCCGCTGCAACTCTTGATCGCAGAAGATATTCGATGCTTCCTTCGATGGAGCAAATTCTTAGCGTTAGCTTTTGCGTTGTACAGGAGTGGGATACATCTCTATATGGCGCTAGGATACGCCAACTCAGCTCTACAGAGTCCTGTTGGGTCTCGCGACGTTTTCAGCAGTGATGAGTTCTGCATTACCCAGCTGCTAACAGGACACGGCTTCTTTCAAGGCCAACTGCAGAAGTTAAAGTTATTAAAAGAGGCTTATTGAACAGAATGTATGGATGTCAGGGAGACATCTGAATAGATAGATGCTTTCGGAATGCTCGAAAAAAAAAAGTAAAAACCTGACCATACCCATGGATTGGTCCCCACCGTAAGCCGCATGGGTTTTGGTTTTGATAAATTCTTCTAATGGTTTTGATAAATTCCGTACGGCACGAGGCGCAGAGGAGCACAGCGAGCTCGCTGGCTGGATCAAGTGGAGTCTGACCTGAGGGATATCGGATGCAGCCGGGGTGGAGGAATGCAGCCATGGACCGAGTTTCCTGGAAACGAATTGGACGCCAGGCCCTGTCTACTAGACATGCTCCGTAGGAGCAGGCCAGCAAAGAAGAAGAAAAAGAAGAAATTCTTCTAAATATTGGTCATATCGAAACATGCACGCTAGAAACGATATGTTTAATTTTTACTATAATAAAACGGACACTGATACTGGAATCTTTAAAGTTTTATATGTGCCATTTTACTAATTGAGATAAAAACTTGCCATCTATTTCGGAACCAAACACATCGCAACAGGTACAACGGACGCCGGTGTTTACTCAGCTAAATAAGCAACAGCAATCTTTCCTGGAAAAAGGTGTACCGAAACAATCACTCTGAATTATTAAAATACCTCCCACCGACCCCGATCGTGTGTCGCGTCGTCTTTTAAGCAACTTAACAAAAGCAACTTTAATCAATTTATCGCCTGCTGGAAGTGTGAACTGGCTCCGGTCTGGGTGTTAATAATTGATTTGCTCGCGGGTCGGATTAGCAAAAACGACATGCACACTTGGCTGCATACCACCAGGGCAGAAAGGTCCATCCGTCGTTTATTGCCATTGAATGTTGGCGCTCATGAATGCTTT
The DNA here is from genome assembly GCA_002091835.1 of Anopheles maculatus. NCBI lineage: Eukaryota > Metazoa > Arthropoda > Insecta > Diptera > Culicidae > Anopheles > Anopheles maculatus. Next base: position 52,499 of record KZ062482.1, on the reverse strand, counting down.
TCCCTGCCCTGCTGGCCTGCCTACCGCGATACTTTGAAAGTTTAATACTGAGACGCTCGAGTCGGGAAAAGAATATTCTTAACTGTCAAAAGAGGGGGTCAAAAACAAAACAAAGTAAAGGACACAAAAAAAAATGAACCAAAAGTCGACCGTAGAACAAAGAAAAAGCCATTCCCATAACCTTGAGGGAAAATAATGGAAGAACAAAAAAAGGGCACATACGACACCCCGTTTTCCACGTCATTCGATGTTTGTATGTGTGTGTGTGTGACGGAAATATACGGCCACTGGTATGTGGCAGACGCGTTGTCGGAATTTCTAAGCACGGGATCGCCATGTCAGGCACGTTACACAGAATCCGATGGGACCGGGGGTATTTGAAAATAGACTCAAGCGAGATGACGAGCGAACGTAGGCACACAGCGGTTCCCTCTTTTTCGTCTTTTCAAACACCATACATTAACATTCTATTCGCGTACCCTGTTTGGGTCCGGGTGCCGGGAAAAGGAGGAGGGCGAGCAAAAAGAGACCCAACTGGCTGATTAGCTTTACAAGCACTGGCATGTTGGCCGATTAGTTGCTCAAGTCATCACATTTTGGAGGCGTAAGAAGTTTCGTCGGATTAAGCTAAAGGAAATCGTGTCCTCGTATCCTGCACGAGGAGACAAAAATAGGACAAAAGGTCGCTCGCCTTGAGCTGAAGAAAAGCGGCAGAGCCTGGATGTTTTTTATTGTCCCAGTTGAAATTTTGAATCGACTCCGACAGCTACAAAAAAAAAACCCTATTTACTTATGTTTGTTTAGCTAGTTTTTCTGTCGTAAAATATCGACTAGTGGATCAAAAACCAGTAGCTTCCGAGAATGACATCGGACGTGACCGGTGTTGTGGTGATGGTGGTGACCTTTTGCGGTGTATTCTCCCGGGTGAAGGGTGAAGGATGGGCGGAAGATGGCGAACGCCGCTTATTTTGCGCTAAAGACACGCAGATGACGTCGAGATCGTTGGCAGTCCGAATCACAAAGGTCGTAAATTTTCTGTCAAATTTTGCCCAGCACCACGGCTTACGTTTCAGTTTCCCTGAACCGTACCGGTAAGTTAAGAGGAAAGCCTTTAGCCTCCTCGGCTTTCGCGTGCACAAGTTTTAATGTTCGTCGTGTGCCCACGTGTAGCCTCGAAGGCTTGGGCGGTTTGTATGGATTGCACGGTGTGACTTTCACTTTTCCAGCTAGCTTCTCTATATCTGTATTTATTTGTTCACCCGCTGATACGAGAACTGGCGCGCATGTGTGTGTGTACGTGTTTCAACGTGATGTTGTATGGAAATGGAAAATTAGCTTGTTTATGCTAGTGCGTTCGCCTTCGAAAATGAGCCGCCGGGGACATATTAAACAGCAGCGATGATGATGTAGCACATTTTCCAGGATACCTTGTGCCGAGCAACTGTACCTTAGTTGCTATTGAATCACCGGTCCCGTTGGCTCCACAGGTGGATTGTAGGGTGAAAGAAACGAACGTTAGCGAACGAAACTTTCGGCGTACTTAAGGGAAAAGCGCGTTAGCTGTGTAGCGCGAAACATTAATGAGAATTTCGTACCGTAGCAGTGCTACACAAGTTGTTGTAGTGGTGGCGTATCGATACGGTACTTCTCATTTTGGGGTCATTCGTGGTAGTTACTCCCAGAGTGCATTTTATTCCCACCGAGCTGGCCATGCATTGATCGATTGGAAGTAGTAGATTGGAGTTTTTGCTAAGCAGTTGTAATAGATTAACAATGGATGGATATTGTTTGAAACTAAAAGAAAAAATGTAACATATTTGCTTCTAGCGGCTATCGAAATAATATTATAATACAAAACATTTTCAACTAAATCTCAAAATTGATACAAAATTGAAATGAAAAATTGAAGATGATACTAAAATAAAGAAAAATAAAGAAGGACATAAGAGTTAATAGCAGTTAAGAGGTTCTCTGTTGTAACAGATACGTGATACAAGTTGAAAATAAAGATAGATAGCAAAAACTGGGCAGAAGATTACCGAGACAAACATAGGCGAGATGAGGACACAACTGTCTGATTCTCTAAACAGGTCTTCGAAGCAGTGTCGCATCAAACGGCTAGGAAGCTTTTGGCAAAGCTCTACGCAGAAGGGAAGTTAGTGATTCCCAATCAAATCCGTTGACAGTGCCTAAGGTAGATCAAGCAGAAACATTGTAGGAAAATTTTATTTTCGTACGACATTTTTGACCGGGCGACCTTGATAGCTCGAGGCAAGCATCTGATTGGTGCTTAGTCTGCTTAGTTTGTGTATACTTTGACCATCTCTGCGTCCTCCTTCAAATAGAAGTCCTTTAAATTCTATTTACCCATAGCGTAGCTTGGCTTAGATATCATCGAAATCGGCATTATCATTCATGCACTACTAAGGACATGTCTAATGCAAGACTTCATTAAGTCTTCGGGTAGCTATTATTTTGAAAACGCTTGAGAAGATTCTATGAAATTATTGTACAAAAATGGAAGGTCAATCCGGTAAATTGTTCTGTTACCAGGTTCGGTAAAACGAAGATAAAAGTAATCTTCATGATCTGTATATTGTTCCTAGCAGTGTTTAGTTTGTCATTAAAAACGGAACCAGAAGGCCAAACATATAAAAAAGAAGTCAAAGTATGTTGAAAATGTTGAAAACTGCGGCAAGTAGTAATAACCTTGAATATTTAAAAAAAAATCAAAGGAAAGTTTGAAACTCGTTTCATGTACTATTTGTTTGAAATTAGGTAAAAAAATTTATACCACCAAGAATGGAACTAAAAAACCAAATCTCTGTAAAATTTCGTCCCATACAAAGAACAGCACGTAAAGTAAGGTTAAAAAATGAACACGTGTTTAGAGCACCAGCAACACCACGCCACAGTTTGCCTTTGATGTTGGCCAGATTGTGTGAACCTTATGCTAAAGTTTGACAGTAGCGTCCAAAACCTGACTGCTAACGTGAATGCAGTTGTGCTCCATCAAAGGGAAGCTTTTCGGGAACGTGTTTTGTAGTTCTTTGTTCCCGCTAAACGTTCGTCAGCCTGTCGTTTTCAAAGTGGACAACCGTGGAGCAAAGTTAGTGTGTGCTTTTGTTTTTTTTGGGAGTTTGTTCTATTGGATAACTTCACCTGTTCGAGTGGAACGACGAACGAGAGAGCCACCAGTGCCTGATCCTGACCGGCAGTGCCGTGTGTTTAGGATCGTTCGGGTGGGTAAGTGCGTGCGTCGAGCGTAATTGCGATTATCTGCCCGTCGGATAGAGCTATCGCGTGCTGGAAGTTCATTTGGTAGCACTACCATTTCTAAAGACTTTTTAAATGGCAGCCCATCGGTAAAATTGTTCGCCAGAGTACACCTTGATCGTAGCAGCCGCGAACCATTTGCTCAACCACTGACGTCAGGAGTGGCTGCCAAGTCTGGCAGGGTCAGCGAGGTATGTAGCGACCTGCCTTCTCGTAGTCACTTTCAACTATCAACGTACGCTCGCGCTGGAAGGCACTCGATTGGGGTGTGTGTATGTGTGCGTTATCGGGGACCAAAGTATGGACGAGCTTTTATTTTCTTATTTTGGTGCGCACTCCGGCACCAAATTGGTACACTGTTGGCGTTCGAAAGCTTCCCTCGAGAATTTTTCGAAAATCTACATCAAGCAAAATTGATAACACTTATTAGCGGCGGGTGAATGCAAAATAAAAATAATCATTTGATAGTTATTTTGGGTAAATATAGCCCCGCGATATTTATAGCTTTCGGGCGCATGCAAAGTTATAAAAATGGGAGCTCACCGTCAGGCGATGGCAAGAGTTCCACTAGCGTCTGTGCCATAGCCCGCAGAAAGGAGTCGCGAAGGATAGAAATAAAATACTTTTTATCAACTCAACATTCGTGACTCGTTCGGGGTGGGACGTGGAAGAAATCGTTTCCAATTCGCTCGTCCTGGATCTGCTTAAACATGCAAGAGCAAATAGTGAACGGGCAATCGTGAGGACGAAACCTGAAATCATCCGGCGGGTGGTTGTGTGCCAGTGCCAGAAATAGGTTTGTAAATTCCATTTGCCTTAGGATATTCTTCAATGTCTGGTTCGCTACTCATCGCAATGGATGGTCGCAATCGCACCAGCGCTATCCGTCAACCAAAGTCAAGCAGGGAGACCCTTTTGCGTACGCAGCCACATGGCCGGAAAGTTAGCTCGCCGAGCCTGCCAAGCAGCTGAAGAGGTTTAGCAGCGAGCAACAGAGCAACAAAAGGAACGCGCCGGGGAAAGCTTAGTTAAAGATTAATCGAAATGGTTGCCTGCTTTGTGCTTTTTGCTGCGCTCGCGTTAATGGCGCAGCAGAACGCGTACCAATCGGGTTGTCTGTGGGTGCGTATGTGTGTTGGCGTGTGATTGCAGTTGTGGGAAATCTCGTACGTGCCTTTCCGAGCCAACTGGAATCCATCAATTCCGTATATCCACGGTACAATCACTCTTTTCATTACTTTTAGCTGTGTGTGACCCAACGGCCGGTGGAGCTAACTTTCTTGAACACATTTTGTTGTCAGGTTTGGCAGGGTTTGCTCGTATTCTTTTTTTAAATTCATTTTAGAGTGAATTCATTCAACAAATTATGTTAAAATGGCTTTTAATAAATGATAGTACTGGATATTACATACTTCAGCAAACTCGGTTTTCTAAGAGCATGTTAATTTCTGAAGGACTAGAAGCCAATATTTTTTGTTGATCAGCTTCTTCAACTACTAAGGAGATCGAAGGTTTCACTTTCAGGTTCTGAGACTCTAAATTTCTAAGCTAATTGATTTAATTGAAATGAAGATTTGGAAGTACAACTTTGGCCACTGGTACCATGTTGCTATACAATATTTGAACTATTGTTTGATGCAACTTAAGATCAAATCAAAGTAAAGTACAGCTCCATAATAGAAACGATCCATCATCGTTGCAAACCCTGCAGCCCGTTCTGCTCCGCACAAAAGCACAAGAAAAGGTGTGCAGGCAACCGGGTAAGTTTTGGCGCTATTTTTAGACCACTGAAATGGGTTGGTTCGCTTCAACACGCTCCCATCATTACGCCTCGCCATGCATTAGTTCGGAGCGTTCCGTTCGTCTGCTAGCGGAAGTCGACCTTTGCTACGATTTTTCTTTGCACCTCAAGTAAAATGCTTCGGTCGAAAGCACCTTAGTACGGCAACAAGGCGAGGAAAACAGGACACGATGGCTGCGAAGTGCCCTGCTATGTTGAAATGTTTGCAACGCAAAATATTTCGGTGTGGTGGAAAACAGAGCCAAATTAAAGTATGTAGTTGCTCTCAACCTTGCCGAGCACTAACGAACGATCGCCAGCGATAGGATGCGCTGAAGCGTGACGGTTGCGGCTTGCCTGTGTGTGTTCATGTTCGAGAAGCCGGTGGGTGAGCTGGAGTTTGAGCAAACTAATTGAATCAATTAAACCTGTTGACGTCATTTAAGGGTTGACAGCGGTTAGGGAGTTTACAGTAAACGCACAACCGAAAACGTATTCGTTAGGGATACTATGTGAGCATAGAGTTCCGGGGAAGTGAACGCCAACAAAGAATGATCAGTTTTCATAGTAAAGAAAATGTTCAAGACACAATTTATCGCTCAACGTTACGGAAAGCTATGAAATGTTGTGTGTCAAAACAATACGAAAATATTTGAACGCCAATGTTTCTAAGAAAATGATATCAATTCGAAATGCTGGCCACCCTGGTCAAACAGGGAGTTAAAAGCACTAAAAAGAAGAAAAAACGCTGCTCTTAGACGGCTTCGACAGTTTTCATCGTTGAACAATAAGTTAGCTGCTGCCCAATCGCTGCGGGCCTACAGCTCGTATAACAAGCTTTTATACAAAGCTTACATTGCAAGAACGCAGCGAAATTTCTACACAAACCCAAAAGCCTTTTGGAATTTCGTAAACGCAAGGCGGAAGCATTCCAACCGTGCTTCTTGCATAGAATATAACGGCGCATCAGCGAACACAGAGGAAGATATTAGTGAGGTGTTTGCAGCTAGATTTCATGACGTATATTCTGAAAGGATAACAAATGCAGCAACGATCGATCAAGCAATCTCTAACACGCGTCAAGATGCCATAAATGTGGTTTTAAATATCGATTCGGAAACCGTCAAAGCCGCCATACAAAAACTGAAAACATCTTACTGCCCTGGACCAGATGGAATACCATCAGTGATGATAAAGAAATGCATCGACACGATTTGCCCAACACTAGTGCAATTATTCAACCTCTCTCTTGAAACTAGTGTTGTACCACGTATTTGGAAAACATCCTGGATGGTCCCTTTATTCAAAAAAGGGGACAAAAGCTCGGCGATAAACTACCGCGGCATTACCTCGCTGTGCGTTTGTGCGAAAGTTTTGGATCTGGTAATAAACGACGCACTCCTAAGAGCTTCAACCAGCCTCATCAGCCATGAACAACATGGATTCATGCCAAAACGCTCCACTTCTACAAATTTAGTACGATTTGTTTCAGAATGTGTGAGTAGTATGGATCAGGGTCTGCAGGTGGACTGCGTATATACCGATCTAAAAGCGGCCTTCGACAGCATATCGCACGATATACTCTTGAAGAAGCTCGAAAGACTAGGCCTTCCACAACAAATCCTGCTCTGGCTGCGGTCGTATTTATTTGACCGTTCGTATCGGGTTAGGTACGGACAATGTTTGTCACGTCGTTTCACTAGCAGCTCTGGGGTCCCACAGGGCAGCAACTTAGGACCGCTGCTCTTTCTGTTATATGTGAATGATGTTTGTGAAGTTCTTCCTGACAACCGTTTTGTTATATATGCTGACGACCTGAAATTATTTATGCCTGTGAAAACTATCGAAGACTGTAGAACGTTAAAGAGAGCTGTACTATGTTTCAACAATTGGTGTGAACTGAATTCCATGAAGCTTTGTGTTGATAAGTGTCATGTGGTGTCCTTTACGCGCTCTACCAGACAAGTAAAATACGATTATGTTATTAAGGGACAAGTCTTGAATAGAACCGACCAAATACGCGATTTAGGAATATTATTAGACTCTAAACTTACTTTTATGCCTCACATGGAAGATATAATCGGACGCGGGAACAGAGCACTAGGACTAATTTTCAAGATGACGAAAGACTTTAACGATCCCATGTGCATTAAAACTTTATACTGTAGTTTAGTCAGGCCCATTCTAGAGTACAGTTCGGTCGTTTGGTGCCCTTATGCAGAGACATGGGTAAATAGAATTGAAAAGCTGCAGAAAAAATTTTCCCGCTACGCCGTTGCGAAATTAAACTGGAGAGACCGATCGAATCTGCCTCCTTATGACCAGCGCCTCCTATTGTTAGGACTACAAACTCTTAAAAAACGGCGAAATAATGCGCAAGCGTCATTTATAGCAGGCTTATTGTTAGGGACAATTGATGCACCATCACTCCTTAACAAAATTAATTTTTCCGTACCTCGCTTGACATCACGACATCACAGAATGCTACACGAAACAAGACATAACACGCGATACGGCGCAAACGAACCTATGAGCAGAATGACGCGTCGATTCAACGAATTTTCAAGCTACTTTGACTATACGATGAGTGTTAGGAGTTTTAGGGACAGGATAGAAGAGCATTAAAAATAAGTATTTAAAATTAATTGTAACATGAAAATTTGTAAATTTGTAAACGATGAAATGCTCTCGTTAAGCCTGCGTGGCGGACGGGTAATAAATTTTATAATAATAATAATAATAATAATAATAATAATTCTCTGTAAAACATAAATACACAAGTGGGACGGGGCTTCACATTTCACCTAATCTTGGTCTAGCACGCGAGCTTTTTTCTTCGGAAGTAATGATGAAAGATAAACGTGTCTTTGAGTGAAGCGAAAGCAGTAGTTTATCGTGAATGCTTATTTACTACAATTGTAATTAACTGTTGTACCAATAAAAGGATAAGCAAATCTAGACAAAACATTTAACTTATAATAAAACGTGTACTATATCGTACAGAGCAAGCTTTTCTAGGGAAAAGTAATGATTAGCAAACTACAAGAAATACAAACCAATCCCTTAGCAGTTAAAGTTTCAAAGAATTGTTGGACGTGTTACAATCCCGTACAGAACTTTCTACAAACAGAAGGTAGGATTAGAAAGTTGAACAGTTCTTGTGGCGGAAATTAAGCCGGCATTGTTTGAGTGGCAACAGCCAGCCAACTTTGACCAGCAGCACGGTACCAACATTCCGGCTCGTGAAGGCACCTTGACGCCATCGATTGACCTTTCGAATGATCCCACAGGATTATGTCGGATTAGGTACTGTTGTGCAGTGAAAACATCAACCAAAGATCGCAGCTTCATTCTGAAGGTATAGTCACAGCGTTCAGTTGATTGACTGTCTGTGACTGTGGTGTGTACGATTATGGTTTCGGTTTCGTCTTTTACGCAAAAGTATATTTTGCGGTTTGTTTGTTTTTACGTTTAAAACATTTTTAAAACATGACAAAAAATAAATAATGATGTCTTGTAGTTACGCTGGCACGATATAGTTGCCAATTTTTTTTAATTTTATCTTTAAATCAGCAGATATGATGGACTATTAGAGTTGTAGATTGGAGTATCAAGCAGGTCAAAGTGTAAATGTAAGATTGTTCTAAACTTGTTACTTTTTTTCCCTGGCTTAACAATTTGCCAGATCATGCCGGTCAGTGAATGGCTTACTAGGCTTATTGCTACCACGTAGTTTGATAGTAAGTTCTCCCTACGGAGGAATGGTCCGGATGGAATGTGATCGCTTGACCGGTGGCCATTAGACAACCACGATTTGGTTTTCTGGTTAGAGTGCCTTAGGATGTTAAGTGTTATTGTGAGTAAACAACACTTTATCCGCCTCATACCAGGCTAAAATGAGCTCTTTTTTAGGTCAGACAATAATGTTTGTTCAAAAGAATGATTGATTTGCGTTTCGTTTTGTATAAGATTCATGATATAGTTGTCATTACGACGAAAGATGTGATAATATTTATTTTACACAGCGATAAATATCGATTTCAAAACAAAATAATTTCACTTACCAGCATCAATTGTTGATTACATCACGGTGCTCGTTTCTGAGGTATTCCTTGCCGGACCGGAACCGCGAACCCCGTAGCTTGCACCATATTCTGTTGTTCTAGTCACGAGCACAATTAGAATCATAAGTGGCCCGTGCTTATATGCAGTGTTCTTATCGCGTATATCGTTAGCCTACCGGATGTTAGCTAAGCTGAATTCTTTTCAACTTTAGAACATCAGTATTTTGTGTTTTGAGCTGTTGTTTTGAATGCAATTTTCTCACGATGCATTAGCTTTTCCAAGCTTACACTCTGTGCCTTTCGTTTCATGTTCTACCTCTCCACGCCGTTCTTCTTCGCTCGAGAAAGGTCGCCAACAAACGCTTCCATTTGTCAGATATTGTATGTGGTTGGTGGAGGTTGTGGTAGATGATGGTGGTTGTAGTGGAGGTGGTATGTGAAATAGTGAAACATTCTAAACATATGCATCGTGCGTGCTTGTGGTAAGAAGACATGCGGTGCGGTGGTGGTGGTGGTGGTGGTGCGTAATGGAAAACTGGGTCAGAAAGTAAACAAGAGGTGCATTAGATGGCGTTCGCGTGGCATCAAAGGTTGACGCAAACGTTGTGCTATGAGATGACTCCAGTTGTTTTATGCTGTTCGCGTTGCTACTATTGGTACCGGTTTGGGGTTAGAAAAAGTTTGTTGGGCTCCGCAAATAAAAACAAAACCATAATTTACACCTTGACCCACCCATTCCGCCGCTCTATGCTTTCGGCACCACACGAAACCGGAGATCGGTTGAGGTTTCCTTCCCGAAACTAAAGAAAAACAGCAGAACAAAAGGATAAAGGTGAACAAAATCAAACCATCAAAGTAATGTTCGTTTTTTTTCGTATTTTTATTTTAATATATTTATTATATCTAAATTAGTTTATATGTTTTCCAGTTGCATTGCCTGTCCCTTCGCTATTTACCACACTCGTTGTGGCCCTCCCTATTTGCAAAACAAACTTCAGTTTGTTCTGCCGCTTGTTATCGTCAATGCGCTTTGCCCTTATGCCTCAAGTTTGTTTTGCTGCTGCTTTCTTAGTTTTTTCTTTCTCACATTCAACACTGCTGTTTGCGAGTTTGTGTGTTTTGTTTTTGTTTTTGTCAGTGTGTCAATAGGGTAAGCCTCGAATGTGCAACGTGTTTTTATTTGTTTGCTTAGGCCTTTTCGGTTTTGCTGTTGTTTATGATGCACATACAACAAACAACGGACGCCATCCTTTAAGTGGTAATGCTCAATAACATCTGTTGAATTAACATTCAGGCTTTTACATTGTTGCAACGTTGTTTGGTTTTGGTTTTGATTTTTGTTTTCTCTCTTCATTAGAATGTTGCGATAGTTTGACACCTAAAAAAGGGGCTACTTAAGTATCGATGATTGTAGGATGCCTTTGGTTTTGTGTTTGCTGTCTTTCGTTTTACTCATTCATGAGTTACTTTCACTGAATGTTTGTTTTATCTTTGTGTGTGTGCGTGCGTGCGTGCGTATGTTTTCCCGTTAAACATTCTACACGTTTTTGTGTTGCGTGCACACACATACACAAGCACTTTGCGCTTTTGCTGATACCAGTAGCGTGTCGCAGTACCTCAATAAATAACAAATATTTCCATTCAAAAACGACAGCGAAGAGAGTGGGATTTTGCTTTTTCTCTTCACTATTTTGACGCGAAGATACGCATTCTAGCTGTAATGCTTTAGTTGTTCACGAATGTCGCTCAATTTCGTAATGTTTTCCCGTGTATTTTGTTTTCTCTTCTTTTGCAGACTGTTTCGTTAAGGTATTTTTCTTTGCAGTCTTCTGGTGGTTTTGCTTGTTTTCCAGTGTGTGTTTGTGTATACATTCATTGATTGGGAGCCCATGGTACAAACGAAAATGGGCACGAGAAAATGTGTTTAAACGGAAAATCCTTTTTATGATGTTCTTCTCCGTTTACTTACACACACACAATAACGATTCTCGTGCCGTTTTTTTTCTCGAACAGTGGGTAGCGCGAAGTATTAAAGGCGCTTACTGTAATGTACTCCAACGTCCCATCGTCGTGAGCACTCAGGCAACCCTGTGGTAATGACCGTCGACCGACTGCCCTTAAAGTTCGAGAAACGTAAGAACAAACTAGTGGAACGTTTCGCTAACTTAACCGAAACCGAAGATAAGATCAAACGTTATTGCTATGTTTTGTGCAGTGTGAGATCAAGCGTCACGATTCTTAAGCTGCAGAGTTGCCTTACTATTCTCACACTGTGTTACTCTACCCATACTGACGGAACGCTTCCAGAGCGTCCTTTAAACGCGGGGATACGCGTACGGCAATCCGACTATTGAAGTGAGCGCCAGGCTCGGAAGCGTGTAGCGTAGACTTGCGGTTCGTTCGCCTGCAGCGCGCTGAAATCTTGGCGGTTTACTAATACTTAATAGTGATGAGCTTAAAAACACCCATTGTTAAGTAGAATATTGTTTATACTCTGGCTAGCTACGTTTTTTTCCTCAAGTTTTTTTTTTTAGTTAGTGTGTACGCGTTCAACTGCGGGTCAACTACTAAGTCAGTCTTTTCATTATAATTTACTTGTTTGGTTGCTTAAACATTTATCTTACGGTTCTCGGACAGGAGAGTCGTATGCGCGATGCAGAGAGGCGTCGTAGTTTAGCAAAACGGAGTTGCTATTATTTAGAACTCTCTCCTTCTCTCTCTCTCTATCTCTCTCTACCTCTTTTTCTCTTTCATTTTATTTCTCTCTCTCTTTGCGCCGTGATACTAATGCGTAACAGAAACTGGTATGCCAATTCGTCCCCATAAAACACAGAGTGTCCTTCTAGATCCAGCACCTTAAAAACAAAACCTAACCGTCTAATCGAAGTATGGGCTCCCAAGCAATGAAAACACTTTCTCGTCCCTTTGTACACCATGAGGCTCGAGAATTGTACGTTTGTTTTGCTGCGACATGTATGCGACCCGAATGGTACAAACTGCTGACGATGTTTGATCGTGTTCGATAACTCTTTGTGGCTTACAGTTGCGTACAGTGCGTAGACCAGGAAATAGCTACCGGGGCCTTTTGATCAATTGACCAACGAGTGGTGAACCAAAAACAAGGTACAGAGCATATCGCTAACCCTGTGCATCAATTGACATGTTCTTTAGAAGAACCGAAATCAACCGAAAAGCTGTTTTTTGAGCCGCATTTTAATCATCATTCTTACTCTATAATTTCCATGTGTTTTTCATGCAACCAACAGTAACAACATCGATAACAGCAACAAACAATAGACTTTTGCAACGAGAAAGATAGATCACAAAAAAAAACAGAACCAATTGAAGAAACACAAATAAACAAAAAACAGTAACAAATGAACATTCAGTGCAGGCGTACGAGTGTGACTGGAATGTGTGTTTTTGCTTCTGCTGAAACAGTTTCAAGATGAACCGAAATGCAACCAGAACAGATGGGGGTATGGGGTAGTAGATGGTGTGTGTGTGTGTGTGATGGTGAGCGATCCTGTGTCTGTGTGTTGGATGAGCGTTATAACATTATGCTTTTTTGTGTTTTGCTTTTCTATAAGACACATTATAGGAACAGATTTTTTGTTTGCTATTTTTTAATTTGTGTGTTTGCATGTTTTAACGTCGTGTTCTCCGAAGTTATTATTATTTTTCAACTTAGCATTTTTAATACTTTCTGTTTCGTGACACATTCTACAAATCGTTGAAAATTATTTGTCTAACAAATTAATTGCAAGCATCGAGTATGAAATCATATTTGTTTGTGTGTGTGTGTGTGTTGTTCTTAGCTTTGTTTCCTTCTCACAAACTTTATCCACTTGCATATGTAACAAATTATCACCGTTGGCTTCATTACGCGAAGTTTTTGTTGTTAAACTAGTTTTTTGTTTCGTTGAATCACTGAATATTTTCTCGCCGATCACTGACACTTTGGCTGCGTACGGTAGCCACCGCAGACCGTAAGCACTTCGAACGCAGCCGCTTCCGAGCTTTCACAGTCGTTGCACTGTACACACTTGGGCTTGTTGTGTTCGGGGCCCGGCAACTGTTTAGGGGTCAGACGTGATGACGCGTTGTAGAGTTGTTGATCACAGCGTTTGCTGAAACTTCCACTGAAGACGTACAATCGTTGCACGGCTTTGAGATGGTACGCATTATGACAGCACAGACATACGCCCTGAACTGTGCTCATATCTGACTCGATTGCTCGATGGTTGTAGTATAGAGAGAGAAAGAAGTTTTACAGTTTGTTGTTGGATTTCTCTGTATGTTTGCTGCACATCCCTTTTAATATCATTGCCTTGTTCTTGCTTTTGTTTCGCATAGTTTTGTATATCTTGATTCTGTTCGAACGCCATTTGCATCGGTGCGTTCGTTAGGGTGTATCGTCAATATTTACTGTTTAATATTTGTTGTTTCTAGATAATATTGTGCAAATAGACATTTATAAGTAATGCTTTGATGAGCGAGATTTTGCAGCGTTTTCTTTTGTTTTGAAAATAAGAATGGGACTATGTACATATGGTTCTGCGGGCATGTACTGCTGCTGTGTCTGTGCGTTTTGATGTGATCGGTACCGTGATAGGCGTTTTTTGAAATGGTAAAATGTAGTCATTCTACACAGCTTTCCCTGGAAGTGGTGTTCCAACAGGGAGCTCCCTCACAGGCGTTTTACACCAACTAATAAGATACTGCTATACGGATGCTCATTGTACATGCGGAGGTTACTGGAATTTAGAAAACGAAAAGATTGCTCGCTGGTTCATAGAAACTATAATCGTTCGTAGCGTTGAGCACGCTGCTTGTGACACACTTGGCGATGGCCTTTGGTGAATGGTGATGGATGTACCGGTATGTTCTGTTATTCGTTTACGAACTCTAACCTTAACTTTAGTTCAATGCTACTCGCTGATTTACACACATTCGACCATTAGCTTAATCTAATCAATTGCACTGCCACCTATGAAACGTTCTGGAACGACTCTCAAAACTGATAAGTACACAACCAGGTCAAAACAGTGGAATTGAAACATGATAAGAAATTTAAATCACCAGGTTTTATAACTTACATTTGAAAGCAAAAAATGTGGAATGGTGTAACAAAAATGAAGTATAGTAAGAAAGAGTAAACGATTAAAACATACAAGTACTGTGCCTTCACCATACTTCAGGATAGCATAGTAAAGTAAAAAAAATATATTAGGAATTTCATCTACTCCAAGTACACCTTGGACTGACAACTGCACACCTGTCTCTGTATATTCCGCGTTTTCCGCTCTTGTTGCGCCAATTTACTGTCGCGTGGATGGTCGATTAGAGATATTGATATTATCAGTCATTTTGTCTTCAGTTTTGTTTGTTTTGGTTCGCTTTGCGCCCACCGCCGGCTAGGGTATCCTATGGCTTCGGTGATTAAATCATCTGCTAGTTCTCCTGGTTAGCCGTCTGATAGCCGAGCAACTTGTGTGTCGTATTAATAGATCTACTTGTGGCTCCTTCTTCTTGAGGGCTTGTAGCTGCACCTTTTGCTTAGTCCATTATGCTTCGATATTAGCATTAAGGGATCTAAAGAGTTTGTTTTTGTTACGTTCTTAAACTGCTGACTTATCTATACAATATAGCTGCCTTGTCCATGAGAATAGTTTTCCTCCTCAATGTATGTGTGGTGGTGACGTTGTGATGTGATGTGTGTGTGTGCTTTGTGACCTCAAAACGGGGAATGATCTAGCGAAAATGGACATTCCCTTAAATGATGTTGGATGGTTTTGGAATGTTCTTGGAGTTAACGGAAATGTTATCGGTTGTTATACATTTTCCCAGGTTTTAAGGTATTGTTGACTCGTTTCAGTGTTGGTGCATACATGTTAGTGGAACCATTGGAAGGTGTTTTCGGTTTTTAAGAAATGATGTCGTATTGGAGCTGGGAAAAATGAAAACGATGTGAAACACAGAAATAAATGGTTAGGAAAGTATGGCCGTACCTTAAAATGTGTGAATGGAAAATAAGGGACTGTTTACAGTTTGTTTTGATTTTGTTTTTTTTTACAATTTAGAAGAAAAAATGTACATTCATTTCATACACTTACTTAACTATATGTTACGATCGGGTTTGTGTGTGTGTGTGTGTGTGTTTGTTAAATGTGAGAATGTTGTAGGTTTTCGTTTATCAATTTTGCGATTTCTTACAAGTTCTTTTCAGTTTCTACTGTTCATTTGTGTGCTTGTGCTACGCTCGATCGCTGATGTAAATCTTGACAGTTTATCTAGAGATTGGCTTTCGTATCATGTTTCCACATACTTCTTCAGCACATTCACACATCCACAGACACTCGTATAACAATCCACTGCAATGTACACTCGCCCTCTCCCCGCCCTCCACTCGGTGTCCTGTTCCATCCAGTTGCCTTCGTATGATCAACAGCCTTCACTTCGAATTTGATTCGCTCACCATCGATTCACATGCTTCCCTCACTGCTCCACACTCATCATATGAAGTACGGAATTTTCTTGTTGCTGTGGCTTACTCTTTCGTGCTGCTGCTTACCGGCTAGTTCTTAGTTGGTAAATATATGTTTGTATATAGATCTATGTATATATATATAGTAAGATCATCTGCTTTTGAGTTTTGACATTTTTTTGTTGCTCTGTTTTTGTGTTGGAATGCAGTAGTTTTCGTTCGGCCTGCAGAAGTTATGAGTTCAGCACAGTGAATGAAGTTAACACAGCATTGCGTTGTGCGTTACTTTTGTCTGTTACGCATGTTTCCATCACCCGGCATGCATTGCTTAATCATATGTACAGCATTCTTCATGTCTATTTTTACAACGTCTTTGCCATCTCGCTCGAACGCAGTGCTGTGTGGTTTATGATTTGAAGTACAGTTATTGCTTCATTCACTTGCTTCGGTTGTTCGATTCTGCTTTGGACTTACTTTTGCTGGGCAATGTGTCTTGTTTTGTAAAATAACCTTTGTATTTTCCATTGTCATGTGTCTGAATGTGTTTGCTCAGTTGTCTTTTTCATCTTTCTCTCTCTCTCCCTCTCTGTTTCTGTGATTCTATCTCAGCTACTCTCTCTCTCTTTTTGCTTGTTTTCTTCAACACTTTTTTTTCGTCCGTTTTCTATGTTCTCAATCTAGCACCAGTACAGCGATGCTGTTGGGAGCTGTGTGAATTGTACAACTTAACGGCCTCGTGCCCATCTCAATAAGGCGTCCGCTAATACGTCGAGATGTGCTTTCGTCTGTAAGGAAGAAGCAGAAATGTGTGATTGGTTAGCACAAAACAATAGTCTGTGAATGTTGTTATGGATGTTCGAGATTTCATTGTATTTGCTGTGCGGGTAGATTAGTTTACAACAATTTTTACTGCTTGGTATGCATTCGAACAGTGCATGCAAATATTTTATAAGCTATGGGTGAGGTTTTGATACAGAGTGTAACATTATAGCTTTCCTTTTGGTTTTTCATAAAACACCAGGCGTCTCCATTGAACATTGTTGAGGACATGGTGAATGTTTATTTATATCTTGAGTGTTACAGTTTTTGCCAAATAGTTTTAAAAATATAAAATAACTGGTTCTAAGCAGAGCATTGATGTTTTCTGCTGCCACTAGGTACAGGCAGACATAAGACTAAAAAATGTGTAGAATCTTTACATTGCTTCAACTTACCGTTTTGTAGAACATACAGGCCTGCCTGTCCTCGTCCTCGCCTTCAGGACAGTCGATGAAACCGTCGCATAGTACATGATCGTCTATACATCGGTACCGGCCTTGCCGATCTGGTGTAGGACAGGCAAAACGCTCCATGCCATCCATTGCTGGTGGACATTCTGGAATAAATGAGAAGTGAAATAGAACAATTAGATAAAAAATGATTACAAAAAAAGTGTATAGTGTTTAGTCGAGTGTATACGAGAGCTCTGAAATGGCTTAGTTTAATATTAGAAATAAAAATTAGAACTAGAACCATGTTTATTAATTGAAAAGCTTACAACTGCCGCACACATTGTTGCATTAGTAAAGCAGTAAAAATAACGCATTCAGACGGCAGAGCCCAGACAACTATTAGAAGTTGGCACAAAAGAGTTGATTGTTATATAAATTGTTTTGACGACGAAAAGACGGTCGTTTGAGAATGTCTGAGACAGGGCAAAACAAAACAAGAAAAAATGCTCCAAACGACGGCTGTGGGTGGGAGAATCAATTTTCCTAAATGTGCCGATCAGACGCAAAAGATAAGCAAACTGGATGGCTGGAAGCGAATTTGGGCGTTCCCTAACGGCCGACCAGACAGGTAAATCGGTACCGAAAGCCGAAAGAAAGGCTTGCAAGACGGGACACCCATTTATTCTCGACTACCGACGGAAAGCGGTAGCGAATTGCTTCCAATCCGTGCCAGTATTTATGCCACGACGTGACGATTTTTGCGTTGGCAAATTTCCATTTTCTTGCAAGCCTGCGTCGGGTCGCGTCGGCAGCCGTTTTCGTGATTGTATCCTTTTGCCCAACTGCTTGCTGGTGACGCGAGGCGTTTCCTACGGTAGACAGTGAAGCGGAGAAATTAATAATTTTCTATTCCGATAGACCGGCCCGGTAGATACAAAAGGGGAAGCTGGCGGATGCGGAATGTGATCGAACAGAATGTGATTTATGAAGGACCAATGAAGGACCGATCGAATGGTGCTGAATTAATCAATTCGGTTCGGTACTCGGTTTTGGGTGTGCATGTTCTGGTTGGCTGCACAGTGTCGGAAGATAGTTCATTGAAGACGGTTGGTTGTTTTTAATTGAAAACCCAGACCGTATCTTAAAGAGCTTAACTCTGTCAGAGCGTTTTTTAATTAAGAACGCTGGCAGAAAGTTGAAAGAACGATATTTTTATTCAGTGTAATTTTAATCTTATTGTAAGAAAGCTATGAAAGGTTTTAACGGAACATGTTGTCATAAACCATTATTTCCTTTTATTATAAATATTTTAATGTATGTTTTTTCTCTGATTAGTTTCATCATCATCGCACACTTGCTCTGGTCTTTCAAACAAAACAGAAAAGTCATTTCATTTCATACACATAACGCTATTAAGCTGTCATACAACCAGCTAATAGAGTTCGCATTAAATGGCGCTTCGGGTGTAAAGAATTGCCAATAGCTTCTTTATCCAACAAATTGAATACCGTTTTGGACCATCTGCTACCATCGAACAAAGGCCTGGGTGTTGATCGGCTATCGGTACAGCATGCTTCGTCTATCAACCAGCCAATTTACTTGCTCGTTCTATCTCCTTTCCACCCTGCCGCAACGTTAGACAGGGGAGAAATCGATAGGAAACACTATGTACGACGACATAATGCCACCCGTCGGTAGATTGCCGGGAGATAATTATTTGCATATTTTATTGATATTTAAATATCTACATCATGAACGCCGATGCACGGAAGGGTAAGCAGAATGAAGGAAGCAGAAAGATAAACCAGCTTATTTCGATCATCGCATCGATGCATGAAAATAGACACCGTAAGCAACAGTTTATGAATGCAGACGATTAAACCTGGGAGCATGAAAAATATAAAATTGCACAGAATAACAGAACACAGCAGAAATATAAATTTAAATCTTTACATACATTTGACGCAAGCGTGTTTCAAAGTCGACTGTTCTAATTGTTTTGCCAAGTAAAATTCAAAGTGTACTTATTTTTAGTTGTGTTATAATTCTTAAAAGAAAACCAGCTAATGAAAACACCCACAAGCTTTTACACGACCTTTTATCGTCCCCCCAATCAGGATTGGTTCTGCTAGACCTGAAGCGCATGTTTCAATTAAGTGCAGAAAATAGCCAGCGCCGCTCCATAACGACGGCATCGAATTATTTATGGACCTCCTGAGGGTGGACAGTTTGAAAAGGGTGGCACACTAAATTCGACAGCACTATGTCCCTCTTGGCTAGCCGAAACCAACAACATTTGGAAAGGCAGCTAGTCCGCGATTTATTGTGCGATTGTGGTGTAGCCGGATTCATCTCACCCTACGGATGGCCACCCAGTACGTGGGATGTAGTGAAACCCGAGAGAACAATGGTGAACGTTTATCGTTCGACAAGATTGGAGATTTTCGGAGGATCCATTTACAGTACCCATCCAGTGTTGCGCTCCTCATTCCACAGTACCCGGAACACCTCACTCAACTCATATTACTCACTACTTTTAAATTCCATATTTTGTCCCTCGGCATTATCTCGGATGTAGGAGTGGTTCGGTGGGTGGGACGATGGGTCGGGCGCTAAGGAAGGATCTCTTCTAATTTATCGACTTTGCAGAAAACTTTGTCCCACGCAGAAACATCTCAAACCAAGTCAACCAAGAGTTGC
Source organism: Anopheles maculatus (assembly GCA_002091835.1). Lineage (NCBI taxonomy): Eukaryota > Metazoa > Arthropoda > Insecta > Diptera > Culicidae > Anopheles > Anopheles maculatus. Next base: position 32,981 of record KZ062482.1, on the reverse strand, counting down.
ACACCCTCGCCCTCCGACCGGTCTGTCACCGTATCGCTTTCCGTTCCCAAATCGTTTCTTATTGGTAGCCGTTGGTGGGAGAAAAAGTGTCCAAAAATATGCTCCACATTTGGACGCACACAGACCGGTGAAAGACGCGGAAAGCCGCGGGTCACACGGAAGACAAGGGTTACGGAAATCGGGTGGATGGATTGCATCACCGCGAGCGCTCCTTTCTGCCCATGTGTTGCGCTCGACGTGGCACATATTTTCCTTCGTTTTCCGCTTTTGCTCACGCGTTGGCAAAACAGTTCAGTGCTCCAGTTCTGCAATGGCCGGCGCAGCCGAGTGGCGTCGTCTACGATGCATTTATCTTCGCCAGACCATTTCACTTTTCGCCATTATGTTTGCCTTTATGTATGTGCACTAGTTGACCGCACACACACACACATACACACACGCATATGTGAGCATGTTGATTTCTTGGGTGACAGAGGCGAGAGAGATGGTCAGTTTCACATTTGCCACCTTCGGATGTATGCAACTCCTACGCGTGGCCGGCACCAAATACCGAGAAGTGCCAGCAAATGGCCATTAAATATATCAGGCGAGCAGAGTGGCCGCGTGCGAAAAGCATGGAAAAGAGAAGAGTTCATTTCCAACCGTTTGTTTCACAAGAAAATGGGTGCGAAATGGTCGAACAATTATGGCTATAAACTGCTTCGTTAGCGTCATCACAGTCTTGGAAGTGGATCGTATTCGGATGAGCAATTAAAAAGCAGGGTGCGCAGCAACAAAAATAAAACAAGAATAGCCCGAACCGAACCATACTTCTGCAGAATGAAGGGAGAAGCAAAAGCGAACAACGACAAATGTTGCAACAATTACCAATCAAACGCTCGCCCCACACGCGCCACCGTCTGTATTTTAATGAGTGAATGCATAAGTTCCAACCTGGTCGGGAAAGTCTAATTCGTGGAAGAGTTTAGCATTGTGCAGATGTTTTGTTGCTGTTGCTTGTGCGAGAGCTTACTGTTCTGGTAGCGATTTTTTGTTTTGCCATTTTGCTTAGTGTAAAGTTTTTCTCGGTACGTGGGTACATGGGAGGGGTACGTGACAAACCCGATATGTAGCTAAAAAGACGGCGAATGGATTAATTTTCATGTTGCCTTCCAGGAAGCTTGGTTAACCACCGGCGACATTTTCTAATTTTACGCTGCATGGCTCCCATTTGTGATACGATCAGGTGAAGGAAGAAAAAAAGTCATATCAAATAGCACTATGTAACATTGATTTGCTTGCGAAGGTTTGTAGAATGCGTTCTATAATAATAACAATTTATATTTTAGTTGTATCGAAATGGATTTGCTCAGCTTCCAAGTTGGTGTAGTTTAAAGTGGAAGAAATATTTTAAATTAAAAAACAACAAAAAGCCTTCAAAAAGCCTCAAATTCTTCTCCACTTTTAACTAATCCTTTTATTCACAAAACATTTTCTGAGAAATTGAACTTTTCTTACCTTTCGGTTTGACATTTGTGCTGGTGTACCTTTCTGCTCATAAAAAAAGCATTTCTGAGAAACAATTAGCGCAACAATTCGCACAGTGGCGTAAGATTGCGGTAAGCGGATCCATTGGCCAATCGTTGGTTTAGCTCGAAGCGCAAAAGTGTATAGTCTATAGACAGTGTATAAGTTACCACAATTAAAGTGTAAAACATTGAAAACTTGAACATTGAACAGCAAAAAACAAACAAGCTTAAAAGTGTGGTTATGTTCATGGCATGGAAATAACCGACCTGTGTAAGAAGCAATTGTTTCTGGGGCCGTTGTTAAGAATGGAAGTAAAGTGGGAGAACGAAGAATCGGGCGGAGAAAGGACCGATGGAAAACCGACGAGCATTAATTAGTGTGCGGCGTTGGTTTTAATTAGCTAACACCAGGAAACAGAACAATTGTGTGCGAAAGGGCGAAACTACAAAATGTTAAACGAGAATCAGCGAGAGAAAAGGAGATGGATTAATAAGAAAGTAAGTCAGTGCAAAAATATGTAGAAAGAGCGTAATGTATTAATGTAGGAGAGAAAACTGGTGACTTCCAGTAAAACGGTTTGTTTTTTGTTGGTTTTTGTTTCAGGTAGAAAATTCTCTCAAACGAATTAAGTCACCTTACTGCTTACTGGGACTAAGCGTTAAAGGTGAGACAACAAAGAAAACCATACGCTCGAGTGTTCACATAATGGAAAGGTGTAATCGGAAGTGGAAAAAAACGAAACGAAGCGATATTCCGCAGTAAGCGCCGGACTTGTTATGAAAATTTATGGTTTCATAGAGATGGCCCAACGTAGCGTGGGTTGTCTCACCACCGACCGGGCATGGTTCGTCCTCGCGTAGCTGTCATCTGTGAGCTGCACTTTCTAGTGCGCTCTATTTTTTGCCCTGTGATTCATTGTACACACCAGAAAAGTCGCTTAGTTCTGCAGTGAACACACCAGAAAAGTGTGCACGGTTTCAAAAGAGTGGTAGAAAAGTAGTCGGTGAAGGAGGCTGTGCAGTTTGAATGTGGTGAGTTTCCCACTTTATCGCACCGGAACCTTCACCATGGTGACCGTCACTAGGATCCCACCAAACCGGAAAGTTAGTGTCGTGCAGCGTGGTGAGAAAAAGTTTAGATCGCTTGCTGCTAATGTAGACGAAGAGGCAATGAAGCTTTCTTTGCCTTCTTACTGCTTCACCGTACGCTGTCATTTTCATACACTCTTCGGCAGACCGCAAGCTTAAACAAATGGCTACGGGGGAAAAGTCTTGGCGTGAAAAAGAAAAACAAATAAAAAAATAAATATCAGCAAACAACGGGAACGGTCCACACTAACTGATATTAATGGTCTTTCTGTGGATAGGTAAAGAAATTGTTGTGGTATTGTTGGTACCGCTAACGGAAATTTAATGGTCAAGGTCGTTTCGCTGCAATAGTAGCAGCATCTCGGCAAGAAAATGCTCGGGATTCGGAGTCTACGAAAGAAAGGTAAATTAATAATGTTGCAATCTTACCACATTGCAAAGCAGTCTTGGAGTGATACTAACAGATTGCAGCATGAATTTAAAATAGTTTATAGTTATTGCAGATCGCATGACAAAAATTTTATAGCAAAAGCCACATGAATAACATCTTCTGATCATTTGTATTAAAAACAAAATTTTTAGCATGAACAACTCAATAATAATTGTTCTATAAGAATTTTTTTCACCAGTGAAATTCACATTATTTGCAATCGATATTACGATTTATTCCCATAAAGATTATATATTCTTGAAGGAAAATGCCTCATTTTAAGCGAGCATATCATTCGGCTTACGTCACTATGTTAGGTCTTCGATCAATCTAGACACCAAAACTGACGAATTGAATTTACGTCACCGAAACCGATACCATTGCGTGTCCCTCCGTCGTGAGCGACAGTCCTTACCCACACTCCACCGAAAAGCTAGGGGATTGTGAAGCCTTTTTCCCACATGGTTCTTTACAATGAAGTACACGTGAAGTTGTGGGACGACGTCGTATGGGGAAGTAAATTTTCCACCGGCCTATCCAAAAACTTGGACCAGACGGTAGTCGGTAGGGTGCTGATGAAATAAAATGGATACGTCATTTAATTCCGGCCACGATATTACATGCCGATTCCGGCTAAACATGAACGCGTGTGACTATCCGGTCCAATCCAATTAATACGATCGCAAGGTTTCTTCATTCTCACACACACACGTGCTTAGAGAGGTCAGCGGGAGTTGAGTCTAAGAACCGCTCAAAGTACCTAGTTTGATGATGATTAAGCGCTTCCGAATGGGATTTTGAAGTAACAACGCACACACCCGACGTCGACATTCGTAGACGTCATCTCGGGAAAAGGGGGGAAGAAAAACTGCCTATATCTTGCCATCGGTCGCATCGATCGACGGCATCAGATGAGCGAAAAAGATGATTGATTGCGAGACCGAGATATCACGCTGTCATGATTTGTCATCTTCGTTCAATCTCAGTAAATCAACCCAACGCTCCAATGCACGATGTTGGGCAATGAACGATGTGTGATTTGCGAGCGATGGACGGCAACTGCACACGCTGTGTGGGATTGTTCTTCCATGATGAGTGGGCGCAAAGCAAATGTAACGCCAATTGCATTTAAACCTAATCGTCGGATAATGGAGACGCCTGGTGGTTCATCAAACGTTTGGGTATAAGTGTCAAATAATCCTTAAAGGGACACACAGTTCAAGATTTTTGAGTTTTGTCGACATCTAAAAGAATGTAATCGAATCCAGTTCATACTCGACATTTGTTTGCTTTTTTTTTTAATAATGCTTCCAGATTGTACCTCTCATTAACCGATCGATGGAGGCGCTCATGCTTTGTAGAACACTTTTAAATATAGCTGTACATATTTGTATGTTTTTTTGTACATACCCTCGTATTACCAAGACGCTCACAGTGTCTATTAATCGAAGATATCGGAAGCACATTTACATTTCATCGATTTCAACACAGCGTTAGTCGCCTGAACATGGAAAACATCTACCTCAAAACATTTCTATAATTTTTATAACTCACGGGCGAAGGAAACGTTATAGCGGATAGTGGCAAAATATTCTTTTTCTGAAACCATAATCAGCTAACTCTGTACCCCACCCAAAATCGGTACCGGAAGCTCCAAGTTTGATGCACAAACAACGATGATAAAATTGTGCCCGAAGTGCTCTTTAAATGTGCCGAACGAGCTGAACAATCACTTTGTGGCAAATATGAGCAAGAGTCATCAATAAGTTCACCAACCATCGACCAAGGCGGGACAAGCAAGAGGGAAGGCCAGAACCAGGACCAGGTCGGTGGATTAAAATTTTTTCTCGCAAACCTGCAACAGCCCGCAGTACCACAGTTGTTGGTTGTTTTAACATTCTGCACCGAAATCTTCCAGGAATGGGACGATGTTTATACTGTGTGCCGGTTTTTTTTTTGTGTTGTTGCCCGTACCCCACAAGTTGGCCAACTTTCGCCACCGAACTTTCTCCTAAGCTGCATCGATCTTTCGCAAACCCCACGGCTGTCTCGGCGTTCTTATCTTCCAGCTGCGTTCTCGCGCTAGAGAATGGCGCTTTGTCTCGCTTGCCAATGTTTGTGTAGGTGGGGGGTGGACGATTGAACATTGCTGAAAAATGCGTGAAAATCCTCCTTCTCCTAGAGCATGGTAAATTTCCCAGCGTTTCCCTCCGCACAGTTTTTCATGCTTGGCCATCCCCTCCCACAAGCGCAACTGTTTGTGGAAGCTGTGGCAAGCGTCGGCCGAGATGACGTTGAGATGGTTGAGATGGTGCGCAAGGGAGGGACGGGGGATGGGAGGAGGGGGAGGGGGAAAGAAGTTCGGCATGAAGAATTCTCACAGCAGAATGAACGTGTGGGTGAAAATTCGCAAAAGTATGTGGTGGCAAAAATATCGGTGCCAAGTGCCAGCAAAACCGTCGCCGGCGTTTTCCTGTCCTGTTATTGTCCATCCTATCCTGGCAACCCACGCACACCCAGTGCACAGCAAATCCCCGGAACCCGGAATCGAACGAGGGGGAGTGGCGAAGGGAGGCGAGGGTGGTTGGGAGAGTGGGAAAACAAATCAAATGATACACCAACCACCCCAATTTGTCTGGACCGGGTGGCGCCACGGCGATTTCGCCCGTTTCGGTGCTACTGTCAGAGCTTCTCCCGCAACTGACACTTCTAGATTGCATTCGTGTGATGTTTTTTTTAACGTGTGAATGTATGTATGTGCGTGTGTGAGTGTGTGTTATTATGGGGTTGTCTTCAGGCTTCCTCAAATCCCGTCTTTCCCGGTGTAGATTTTTTTCTCCCTGTTTTGCTGCTCTCGCTCTTAAATTCTGGATTGAAACCGAAACGTTGTCGTTGTCGACGGCGTATCCGATTTGGTTTTATTTTTCGTTCCGGCACTCGGCTCCCTCGGTTCATCGTTTTCGGCAGTCGTTGTGTCGTCATCATTGCACGTAGTCGTTTTGTCGTCACCGTTCGAGCTGGAAGACGTTCGATTGCTCGCAGCAGGCATTGGGACGATTCTTCACCGTGTTTTCGGCAATTCGATCGCCCGGAAAGCGCACCAGCCCGCGGTAACCGGGGACACAGTCTCGGGGACACATTTTTCCCGAATCTGCGAATGCGCATGTGTGTGTTGGTCGTTTGTTTGCGTAACCGTTTTCCTTTCGGATTGCCGGTTTTTCGGGCTCGGGGTTACTGGCAGCAGGCGTCCGGTATGCAATCATCGCAACCATCGTTTCGTCATCGTTGCACCGCGAATTCGCCTATCTTGCACGCGAGTGTGTGGGAAGTGTGTGAAGCCTTCGCAGCTCGAATGGCGGGAATGCGGAGTGGAGGACAAAAGGTGACGAGGATAGAGCCACCAACAAGGCGCCTCACTGAGATGTTTGTAGCTGTTTGTTGGTTGTTAGCAGTCCGCGACTTGGTGGAGCATTTTTTCGCTACCTTCCGTCTGCCGGTGTCGTAACGCTCGCCTCGTAAAGTGTAGCAGTGCTGGCAGGTGATTTTCCGGTATTTCTTCATCCGGGCAACACCGAAGGAGCGGGGCGTAAGGCACACGCGAGAAGGGATGGAACAATGCAGGTCACACGCGTGTGTGAGAGGTTTGGGCAACGTTAGCCGGGATTTGTAAGATACTTCCCCGGGGAAGTCAAAGACCTCGTGGGAACTTTCGCTTCGTAAAGAAGCGAGACAGCAAACGCCTTCCTATTGCGTACCTTGTGGTGCATGCATATGGGGCGAAGGGGGATTTTTGGAGAATCGAATGCAATTCTGTTTATGGTTGTGGTAGGATGGTTGAAAAATGGCGACATTCGCACTCAGAAACACTTCTTTCGGGTTTTTCTTTTCGTCGGTCCCGAAGGGATACAATAATATCTTGAAATCCTCTTCCATCGGGCCGGTCTGTTATGCGCGAGGTTATTAGATTTCGGGTGGAGTGGCCACCAAGTGAATCATCATTTCCGTTTGTTATAGTTTTTACTTTTCTTGGTGTGGTTGTTTGATATGTTGCAAGCTGCACATAAATTGGGAGACATTCTACATGTTTTTCCCGTTCCTTCGTTGCTGCTGGTTTCATAGAGTTTGCGAACAATTTTGTTTTCCACCATTATGGATACATGGAGCAAACAGGGAGCGCTAGGGAGCGAAGTCATAAGCATCAGTTGCGCGTACAGCAACATACAGTTTGTGCTATGACAGATGGGAAAGTTATTGTTTTTCGGGTTCCAGTGATTTGATGGAAAGATTTCACTGTATTAGAAACGTCCCTCTTCTAATGCAGATTGAATAATAGAGTTGTGGTAATTTTAAATACTCTTCTGACATCTATATAGATTTTTATTTTGTTTTGTAGTAGTATCGAGAACTAATTAAGTATTTGAACGCTACTCCTTCAAACAGAAGTGTTTCGAAAATCGATTTGAAATAGAACTACGATTATTGTTCCAGACAATAAAAGACAAGTCTGCTTTTAGATTATACTTGTATAATACTTATTTTTGTATTGGGTTTATCACACTTTTCGTAATATTTAAAAGACACTTCGTTGTCAAAGTCTTTGAGAAGTGTTATAGGAGCTTTTACAGTAAACAACAAACACTATAATAAACAGGTGTAATCGTCAGACAGTTGTTATTGCGTTAAATCGTCGATCACTTTGAACACTTCATGGTCATAAATGCACATGTTAACAATACTTTAGACTCTGGACTCTTGGACTTGAACTTTGAACATTCCCATCTTGAGGGTTTTGTCATGATTTAGGATGGTATCGGTCTATTTTATGGAAGGAAGCTACCAAACCAACTGTACGATAAATAACTTCAAAAGGTTCTAATTTCCTTGAATTCCTGCATACCTTTTATGTTTTGATTGCATCTCACATATGGCATGTTCTGAGAGAACCTATGGCATCGTACAACAAACGCGTATCGCACCAAACAATGTAACTACTTTGTTGCATCTGCGAACTGGTTTGTATTTTCGTTGTGCAACCTGGCGAAATGTTGTTCCTGGACATTGTTTTCTCCTATGCAACGTTTGGTTTTGCTTTCTACGAAACGGTGCCACTAGCAAAAAGTCGTGCCTCGGCAAAATGTTTTCCCTTCCTTGCTTCTTCTTCTGCTGCTGCTGCCGGCAAACGGAGAGGAGGTAGAAGTTTTCCCTGTTGAATAAACATCTATTTCAACAAGCGACGCGCAAGTGTATGTGCGTAATGATGGAATAAGTTTTGTGTTTTTTTTTTGTACACGGTAGTAGAAATTGATGATGGAACAAGCAGAAAAAATGGCAATATTTCCATTATGATCTCAGCAGGTAACCATCGTGTGTGTAAAAAAAAGAAGTATACTTTAGATGGGGAGAAAATTGAATGTACAATTTTCCATCATCCTCATGGTAATGTTAACGCCGTCGCTGATGAAACCTGAGTCGGTAGATAACTTTCGCACACCCAGGCACAGACCTTCCGAGAATTTCGATCAGCGTTGCCGTGGGCCCTGTGGCAGCAAAACCGAACAGTTCCAGAGGCGAATCGTGCCTCTAAACAAAACCAAAAAATAAAATAAACATTCGTCTAAAAACCTGTCTCACTGTCCGCTGTTTCGTGACAAACAATGCTGAACGCACAGCGCAACCATCGCCACCTCTTTGCCCGTTTTCCATCACTGGCTCACGTAGGCCTTGTTGTTTGTTTTTTGTGCATCTTGGTTGTGTGTTTTTCTGTTTGTTTTCTGTTGCACGAGTTTCCCATTTTTTGTATATGCACGTGCTCTCTCTTTCGCTTACCGTACCGTGCTGAAGTTCGACGCTTGGTGGACCCGCAAATTGGTTCCAGGCACGCGCTGTTTGTCTTGCCAGCTTCAACGTTGCCCGGTGGCCAACGAAGAAAGATGAGAGCTTTTATGTCGATGCTCCGGCAGGTTCGGCACGGAACAGTAACTACAATTTTTCCGTTTGATGGAACGATTTGCTGGCCATGCTGCCGCACCATTAGAGCGACCGAGGGCGTCAATGCGTACATCGCACGGGTCGACCCAGAGAACCGATCGTAATGGCGGGAAGGGTAAAAAAAAAAGGTTCTGTACTGTGCTCACTGTTCGCAAACCTGTTTGCCATCCTGCCTATGTGTGTATGTGTAACACGTTGGGGCACGTGTTGGTTGATTTACTTCTAACGATTCAGCGCGCTCCAGTGCAAATGGTAGAAGAAAAAAAACCTGCTTAAGAGATGGGTTTTCGGAGCCATCGAGTGTCGTACACTTCCGGGAATTGATCCCCATCGGAACCATGCCTAGCGTACCGTGAACGATGCATCCAGGGCCCTTCGTACATTTGTTCATCGATAAATTTTCATCTTGCGTGAAGGTCAAATGTCATACAGGATTAAACCGACCCGAGGGTCCTGCTCGCCAAGGCGTTGTAATTTCTTGAGCTGACAGGCGACGACATTTGTCCTTACTTGCTATCAATGCTTGCACCGGAACACCGTGTGATCGGTGTAGTTTTTACCGCACGGAACATGGTAAGCGTATGTCACAGATAAAATATATGCATCTGGAATTAGCAATCACTATTATTGTTGCATGTGTCTGGTAGATATTTTAGCTAAGATTTCAAAAGTAAAAGGTAAAACTTAAAAAGGAAAGGCACGCGAACTCTTGAGCGCTTAGGTTTATTGAAGATAAAATTAATTGCACAAGATAAAGAAACAAAACAAACCTTTATGACGGTCTCATCACGACAAGACTAAACTTAGTGGAACATTATTTACACCTTTGTGCAAAAACTCTTCATCCAATAAGTATTCTTTATCTAGTAGAAACTATTAAAAACATGGTTTCACCTTTATCATTTCCTAGATGCTTCCGAAGGGAAATTGATTGTCTGAGAAAGAGCGCTCTACCGTGGGTTGGCTCTTGATGATAGAACATTGTACGTTGCCCACACGTAAGCAACTTTCCATATGTGCTGCATCCCATCGTTTGGGTCTAACTCGCCCACAGTTGATTGGCATGCGCTTTGCTAGAAGAAAGCATCGAACTATGGCATATAGTGAATCGATGCAATTGCATCTTGAACGGTTCTTGTTGTACCAGGTGTTGCAGAGAGCAGCGCAGCAAAACGACATTACATTTCCCATTTCACACACTTGATCGCATGACAGTCCGGAAAACTGGTCGTTTAGTAAGTGACAATCTATTTTCCTTCCCAAGTCCCAACGCTGGGCGCTATGTTGTGGGTGTGAAGATCGATAAGTGGTTGAGAAAATTAAAACGAAACGGAAACATCTTCCCGGATCGGATGCTCTTAGACGAGCGAAAGCGTAGAGGCCGAACCATTGGTCGAACCATCTGCATGAAAGTCATTGGGACAAATTGCTTTTTGACACTTCCGGCGCGTTCTGAGTTGGTGTTGAAGCAAATGATCCCGTGTGGATTAAAAGTTGTACAACACCCGGCTGGACTGTGGACTGTTTGGTACGAAACTGGTCGCTGTTGTTCAGAAATGATGGAGTTTTTGTGTCATTTGACGGACATATTTGGTAATATGCTGTCAAAGTTGGTTCATTAATGTGGCAAAACATCATTCACAATTGGAGCAGTTATTTGCTTGAAGTTTAGCATGCGCTACACGTTTGCCGTAAATTTGAATCCTTCTGCCTGAATGTTTGTTGAATGTTGTGGCTTAATGATACATGAAAATGGCTTACTCTTGAAAGCATTGAGTGTCAGCGAAACTTGAACCGTTTCTACCTCATAACCTAGTCACATTATTTCATTAGTTGATGCATACAACGCTCAACCGTGTTCGCTGAATGCTACGCTTGTTGCAGCTATCTAGATGTAGAGAAAAAATCCGCTTGCTAGAGAGAGAATCCATTAACAGTAGGATGCCTCATTAACTTTCATGCAAAATCCCTGTCGGTCTGACTGTGTATGAGCAACCGGCTAAGACGCTTCGTATTAGACCCATTAGTCGACCGTTGAAATACGAATGCTATCACAACATACCGCCTCTTTCGAGACCATTAAGAACACTTTTTCTCTTCTTGCCCAGCTTAAACTCCCAAGGAAATAGTGGCTCCACCTTCACCAGTGTGCCCAGGATTATATCAACACAGGACGTCTGGAAGAAGAAAGGAAAAAGAACACCACGTCCAATCCGAAACTCAAACTTTCAACTTAATCGACCAAATCGCTCGTCGTTCCCCGAATCAGCTTTACAAAATGGGGTTGAAATTTGCGTGAAATCTCAGAGGGTAGGGCCAAGCACCCTAGGGCATCAAATCCTAAGCATCCTTTCGGTGTGTTTTAAAAAGACGTGCTGCATGTTTGATGCTGGCTGGCTTTTGTAGCATGGCGATGAGCTCAAATCTACTCAAATTGTGTAATTGTGTGAACTCGCCCGAGTGGGAGAAAATGTCATGGTGAAGGTGATGGAAAAGCTTTCTGTCGAAAGACAAGCAAGTAACCTATTTGTGTAGGACTTCAACATATTAAGGAAAAAATGGTAAACTGGAGAAAGATAGCATTAAGAATTACCAAAGTAAGCATCAATGTTCTAGAGCGAGCTTAAACAGGTTACGATTAAATTATAATTAAGAAGGTGGAGGCGCCTAATACTTTTTGGAGGTAAATATTTAGTCCTGAACAGTATGTTTGCTCTAGAGCGTACATAACATCTATAAATATATGTTCCATTACTCTGGTTATGGAATTTTTGTAAAGCTTGGAATATAATTGATTTTATTGTTCAAGACAGTTGCTTCCCGAACCACATAAAGCAAAAGACAATTAATATAATAGTTAATGAGGAAAATGTCCTTGAAAAATAAAAATAGAATCTTCCACATAGAAATTTTCATTTTTAAGTTTTTGGACTCCAGTAACACATCTCCCACCCACCTTATCGTTAATCTTTATCAAACATTTCAACCAAATAATTGATGTGTGTATTGAACCATCGCGCCTTCCTAGACAAAACAACATTGCTGGTTTGCGCTGTTCGGTGGAGCTAATTTGATTATTCCTTTAATTATTCATCACGATCAAATTATTAACCGTTCCCAGTTAAAACCCCTCCTGCCGTAGATGCTGCACTCATTAAAACTCATGTACGTGCCGGATAGAATAATCATTACTCGAACGGTTGGCATCATCACTTATTCATGCACAAAGTTTATTTATAGCGTTCGCCTGAAGAATGATGTTTGCATCTCAAATGGTGCTCTTGGGGGAATTTGTCGGTGTGGCAAAAGTGCGGCAAGCCATCAACCATCAAACCCGGAACGTGATTCACTCGCGCGGAGCTATTGATCTTGGCCGCGCGTTTTTCCTACGACCGGGGCAATATGATATAGAATGATTTTTTCGCCCATTTCACCGACTATATGCCGTACCTTTTTTCTGCTACCTAATAGAACGAGGCCTTTCCGAACAATGAGTAGGAGTGAAGGAGATAGAAAGTGGAGTAGTGTGTACGCGAGCTACGAACCTTTCCGGGGCTATTTATTCAAACAGTGATAACTTCCCAAGAAGAGAGCTTTTCGATCTGCAGCCCGCGTGACCTCAAGTATCATTTGGCAGATACTTACACATCGCTTGATTCGCGGCGACTTGGCGTGCGTAAACAACGAACAGAGGAAGTTAAATTAATTATATGCTCAAAATCAATTCACGGTCTTTCGTGGCGTTTGCTGTAGAACAAAAGCCATAAAAGAAAACTCCATCTCTACCGTGAGATGTGTGAATATTGTTTAATGCTAAATAAAAACGCAAACGATTATCTTTTGCCAGGCCCACAACTACACCGGTGTGCTTTTGGGCAACGATTCCAGAACAAACGAAAAGAGGATTTCGTTTTGCCTCCCCTACAAAAAAAAACCGGAGAGACCAATAAAATAAACACTTCAAATTGCGCCGCTTGGAATGTCGGTACCGGGCTACCACCGTACAGACTATACGACCGGGTACGCCTCCCGCTAAAAATAAACCTCGTCGTTAGATGGGTGGTTATTTGGTTGTAGTTGTTGTTGTTGTTGTCCTTCCTGGAAAACGAAATAGTTCCTTGGCATGAGCCGGTTTTGCTGGGCTGGAGCGCCGAACGTAATGGGCGGGTTGCGTTAGCAGAAGAGCAGTGGTTATATTTCCGAGACCGAAAGCTAAAAGCTAACCGACCTCTCAGCAAGACAATTGAACGGTGTACCTTTGGCGGGCCCTACATAAAAAGGTCGCAATGCCTCGTTACCCTAGCGCTTTGGTCCGATTGTGGTCGGGATGGAAGGTGAGAGTGGTGGAAGTGGAGCGTGGGGTAGCAATACAAGTGAACAACAACGAGCATAAAATAACGCGCCACCGCAGGAGAAGTAGTGGCGGCAAACAGCGTTGCTCGAAATAAAGGCTTGATGATTGTATATTGATCATGGTGCATTTAAGGCCCGGGCCGGAGAGGGAACGGCGAGAGGCTAAGGAAACGGGAAAGGTTGAGGGCGTGAACAGGGACAGGCAGGGACTTGATTGTGTACGATTCTATTTTCGGCCGGCGCACTGAATAAAGCATTAAACTGTAAAAGGGAAAGCATTGATTGTTCCGGCATTTGTTGGTGTGGCGAGTGGATGCGTATGTGTGTGTGTGTGTTTAGTTTGTGCTTGTAGCGTTGCTTTTTCACTTATTTGTGTGAAAAAAACAGACGGTCGAACAGAAAGCTTCGAGTAGCACTATTTACCTCCAGAACGATTCGGAAGGTTTGGTTTTTTTTTTGGGTACACATTCCGTCGGCGTAGAGAGCGCGAATGATACCACCGTGAACCGAGCATGAACCGAGAAAGCATTGGTAGAAGGCGAGGTAGAATGGTCTGGAGTTATTTTTACCAGCACATCACATCCATGCTGCTTGCCTCCGTTAGGTGGGTCGGGCATCGTATCGTTCATAATTTAATGTCTTAACTCGTCTCCTGTGATGGTGCTGCTCGCCATCATCTCCACCTTCGCTGCTCCTGATTAAGCTTCGAGCGAAACAACATCAACGCTTTGAAACAATTGCTGTTGAATTTTTTTGTGATCGTGTTTTTTGGTTTTCAATATTTTCAAAACATGTTGTGTTTGTGTGTAGGAAAGTAAAAATAGCAAACAAGCCAAATAATATTTTTTGTTTCATATCTAGATGTAAGAGTATTTTGTATTTGAAGAACGAATTATCGGTAAAACTGTCTTGTTTTGCTAAGTCATGCTTAGTGTTTTTGTCAATATTAACATAATAATAATTCGTTTAAAATGGTTTTACTTTATTCAGTAAAACATTATTGCATTTGAAATGCAATAAGCTAGCTAAGTATAGCTATCATCAAACTATCATGAATTGGTTAATTTTTTTTCACTGAAAACTAACAGGAGCTATTATTAAATTATATCAGGCATGATTAAAAAATGAGCAGACCTAAAATAATATATTTTAAAGGCTTTTTACGTTGCGGCATATTGTTATAACAAAGTAAATAAATAAAAGCCTTACTTTAATTAAAAATCTTAAATAGATCGACTTTTTAAACATAAGGAATTGAACCTATCATAACATTAAAGTCATGATGATTTTTTTAATATCAATAAATTGCCTGTGTGAAGTTTATGTTTAAGAAATTCCAACCAGAAGAGCAAATACGACTAACTAACACATTTTCTTGACGATTTTTCATGGTGGAGGCGCCCAGTACTTCACTCAAGTTGATATGCACTAATATTGCCTGAAAGTAAGTTTTTGTATGTGTTTTTACGATTTGTGGCTCTCCATAGAAATTGAAAAAAACGCAGTAGATTTTCATCGAGCAAAAATTCAACAAAAATATTCGAGTAGATCCGAGCTAGAAAACTCATTCATTTTCGTTATATTTCGCGCTTATTTGATAAGTTTAGCTCATATCATCAACGCTCTGTAATGCAATCAAATGTAAACCAACGATTTTTAAGAAATTACATCTTACAAAGGTTTAAAACACTTTCATATGCTTGTACACAGTTTTCTAGCTTTATGCAGTGTTTCTTTTTTTATTTAACTGCTAGAAATTCAGAGTAAATAGTTGACTAGAAAATACCACAATTCAAGGTTTATAGAAAAGTTCATAGTTGAACAGATTCAAACATATTTATTTTTCACTACCTTATTCAATACCTTTTCGTAACAAAAACATCCTTCTTAATGTTTCTTGGCGAGAGAAAATACTCATACTCAAGCATACATCATCGCGTTTGACTAAAAGCGCTGAGCTGAGTAAATGCAAAGATCTAGGCGAAACATCCTGCGTAAAAATATGTTGTTTACCAATTGGAATACCCTCATCAAAGTGAACTCTACTCTCCCATCGATATCTCCCAGGATTAGGCGTCGTACCAACAAAAGGTACCTTCTTCGCTATCACCTCACAAACGGGGGTCGCCGAAAGATTCCGGATGAAAATTCTCATTCTTCTGTGTCCAGCAGCTGATGACTTTTGACTTCGGTTAACGATTCCACCGGGACGCACCGTCCGACTCGTTCTCATTTTGCAAATACGACGCAAAAACAACCGACAAGCGAAATGAAGAGCTGCTTCTTTGCGAAAATTCAGATAAATGGTTGAGTTGGGCTCGGGGATAAAAATAGATTTTATGTTGTTGTTTTTATGTTGCGAGTGGGTTTTGTTGCCTGCCTGCCGGCCTGCCGGTGACTACGGAGAGCGAGAGAGAATGGGACGATCCTCGTTTCGTTAGCTCCACTGATCTATATCTCCCCAGGCGGCTGTCGATGTATGTTCCGTAGCGTCTTGACCGGAGGGTGTATTTTTTTTTTGTTACAAGCGGGCGTGTATTGCGCATCATTTGTCCAAAAGTCAACAACAAATCCGTTTTGCGTTCGAGTAGACGCCTTGTTGTGATTTCACCATCGGCCGGGTCTGTTAGGCCCCCAGTTTGTTAGTTTTGGTGGCTTTAGACAAGCATTCCCAACCGATCAGTCGAAGGTGTACGTGTACCGGTATTGGCGATACCGAACTGCAACAGATTTTCTTTTTATAGATTTCACCCTGGCACTCGGGTACATTTGTTTCCTCGTCATCTTTGCTTTTGACTCACCGTTCCGTTTGAGGGGCTGGAGCAGAAAAGCGCACTCCCAACACCCGTCCTGCTTTAGCTAAATGTTGGTGAATAAATAAATAATCAGGCTCAAGCGGGCTCGGGTCACAAGGTGTAAAAGGAAGGTTTATTTTGCTGTCTTTTCCCAGGCCGTGCCTTCAGATCGATTCGTGCTGCTGACGCAAGCAACAAACGGCAAACCACACGAAACCGGGTCCCTGTGTATGTATGTATGGGAAAGGTAGAGCCCGGACCCATTTTCCCTGGCCCGATGAAGGCTTGAACGGTTGGCCTCGATTTTCAAAATGCAAAGACCCCTTCAGCTTGCGTGATGCGAAGGATGGATAAGGACAATCGACAAGGCGTCAGCGTAAAGGGTGTGAGCAGGAAACTTGTAAAACTGAAGAAATCACTGAACGAAAACTTGCCATAAGAGGCACAGCAGTATGGTTACGCGGAATTTCCTTTTTTTTTTTTCGTTGTTGTTCAAGCGGCACTTGAATCTATCATACCTTGCCGGAAGAGAGGCAACACGGTGCAGGATGTGTTGAATGATTTTTCGCGAGGGATTAATTTAGAGTTCTGTCTTCTTGCCTTTCTTCGTTCGTTCTGCTTCTTACACCAGCAAAATCGTTTAAAAAGAAAATGCGGCACATCCATTGTTTCGTCAGCCATCTCGGGGTTGGCCTGTGGGCTAAATATATCTTCCCTGTAGCCGCGATTCCACCGTAGGGAAAAAGCGCTGACGGTAAAGTTTAATTAGCGTACACCGGCAAGGTCATAAGGCTGGGGTTCGGGTTTGGGACGATCTTTCCATCCCACCCCGTTTCGGTACGGCAAACGCGGGCAACAAGTGTTTCATGGGCAAAGTTGTTCACCCCTTTGCGCCTTCGAAACATGTCGCCTTTCCGCGGGGTTAAGAGTGTGCCTGGCCATGGAAGGGCAAGTCCTCTTCGCAAAACTTTGAGGAGCTTTTGCGTGTGTACGCGTCGCACAATTTCATGTTCTCCGGCAATTTTCCGCGTTTTACGTCACAACCGCGCTCGCGGATGCATGGTGGGAGTTCCTTGCTATGCTCGATTCATCGCGCCTGCTAGCGGTTCTATATATTGTGATAGTTTAGCATATTATTTCCCACGACACTTCACCTCTCTTTCGGTGAGCGATTGTTTCTTTTTGTTTCGCCGGTTTCGCGCCTTTCGGGTGAAGAATTATAGGTAGACGAGTAAACGAAAGGAAGGATACAAACGATTGGTTGCTGAGCTTGCCCGTTTCTTTTTTTGCGAATGGTGGTCAGGTGGTTGTTGAGGTCACTTTCGCGTCATTTTGCAAAATTACCATAAATCCGGACGATAAGACTCGCACAGCGTCGTTGGACTTTGGGCGGTAAGAAAAATGTCCAAGGAATGCGAAAAACGCATAAGTTGCTGATGTGTACAATCAAGATATTTCTTTATTTTGCAAAGTATTATATTATTTTGCTTGGTATTTTTAGAAACACCTATTTTCTTGAAATTGAAATGAAATTAAAAATATATTGTAATATAATATCCGTAAAAATCGGTGGGACAGAACCAACGATTGATTAAAACCCTGAATGAACAATTTCAACAACTATAAAAGTATTTATTCATCATGCTGAGGATAGTTTTAGCAAGTTAATGGCACACACATGGAAGACGAAAACAAACCATCACTTTCACTTTTCGTCGGTCAAATTATACACTGCTGGACTAAAAGCTTTAGAACTTTTACTGTAAAGGATGCGAGCCAAAGCTTTCACCATTTCAATGCACAAACGGTTGCTAGAGTTGGTAGACCAGAGTGAATGAGAACGAGACATAAAAACGAAATGACGAGATTGCTTTTTTGTAGTTTGTTTTATTTGAAAGTAAATTTCATTCGTTTGTACCTAGACATCAAGTATTTACGCGCACAGCACAGTGCATAGAGTGCTTTCAACAGCTTACGGAGATGATTTTGCTGATGCTATTTGGCTGCGAAATAAATAGCTAGTTTTCGTGTTTCTTCTATTGAAAGGAAACACCATCAGGTAGAATGTTACTTGGGAGGTGGGTGAAAGTGAGAGTGAGAGGAAGAGAGAGAGAGAGAGAGAGAAAGAGAGAGAGAGAGAGAGAGAGAGAGAAAGAGAGAGAGAGAAACTTTTAAACGCTTCTAATTTTGCCAGCAATCACAAAACTTCTGTACCGTTTTAATGCATTTTTAATCAAGTTGCGCTATTTTAAGGATACTTTGCATAGCACGAAGGTGGATTGCCTATTTGCAGGTACTGCTTGTTGATAATTACTTTTGAACTGCTTAAAGTTGGCGAGTTATTACGGTTCCGGATAGCATTCCCCCATCAACTGACGCTCACGCAAAGATGTTTGCTAAAATCGTAAATGGCTGTGCACAAAACGGAACCACTTTTTGACAGCGCTGTAGTTGTAACAGTCATTTCAACCGATTTTAACCATACTCTATGTTAAAAGCTCTGGCTTCTATATTTGCCTTCCAATTTCTACATTTCAACCACCAGCCCGAGCTGCTCACGTCACTTCGGTAGCAATAAAATCGATATAAAAATCCAATTCCACCAACTGTCCGCAAAAGTGTGCTTTTATTGGTTCCGCCGACCCCAAAAACGGCCAATGGAAGAAGGGGAAAAAACACACGTCCAACAGAGCTACGTTGCATGAGTTATTGCGATGATTGCGATGATGCCGCCATTCGAACGAGCTTCCTGCTTCCTGCTACGCGGACGGAAATGAAACGACATAAATAGTGCATCGCGGCACATCGGGTGGATTCAGCGAAGCCCAGAGTTGCATAAAAATATCTCTCCAGTGACGGACTCGGTGAAACGTCAACAGTCGGAACACCACCAACCGTTCCGAATGCATCCGCCACCACCTCCACAACTGGCAATAAATACTAGCTTATTCATTGTCGGATTTTGATGTGCGCTTGCGAAGGTTGGAATGCACCCGTCCCGCCTTTTTATATCTGTTTGCTTGCGAGGAAGGACCGCGGTACGGTTGGTAGATCTTTTGAAACATTCATTATCTTTATTTTGCCTGTTCCCGGTATGCTGATGTGTGTTTGTGGATTTATGAAAAATAGCGTTTGCGGTTTAGTGTATGTTAACGGGGTTGACATTTTTGTGATTTTGTGATCGGGATGCGAGCTATTGAGAATCGTAACTTGCGATCACTTTATGATTAGCTTGGAAGAGAAAAATTTTTGCACAGAAGGTTCAATCTGGGCCATTTACTACATTCGAAGAATAATTTCAACAATGAAAAGAATTAGTTATAAAGGTCGATTCATGACCTCGCCACCAATAAAAAGAGAAGCGTTTCAACAGGAAGCGTTCAATCAATTCCCATAACGATGGTTGTTATAACGTGCATGATGGCCAATTTTATTATTGATCGCGTGCTGATAGCCTTGCTGAGGAAGTATTTGTTTTCACTAGAAGCTATCATTTTGTTGCTTCGAAGAAATATAAGTTTACCATGTCTTTTCTAACTCGGTGTTAGAATTGTTCTTCATTATATGATAATCCACTATAAACGCTTTAGTGGTCTTCTCTAACATAGAATGAAAAAAAGCCCAATAAAAATTGTTAATAAATACTCCTTGTACCAACAAAAAAAAATCTAACCATGTCATTTCCTCGCACTACTATCTGCGATCAAAATTTCCCTCACGATGACGTTCGTAATCGTCCACTTGACCTCAGCCCGCTCGCATCGCTCTCGTGAAAACTCACTGACTCTGAATAAAACGAACGAACCCCGGTTTGGTTTATTTTTAGTTCAAACAATTTTCTTCTTCGTCACGCTCGCACCTTCCCACCCAACATCATTTCCTTAAATTGCACCGAAACGGCTTCAAAAAGGATCGTTGCCACAAAGTAACGACCCAGTATCAGCGAGCGAGCGAGCGTGCGAACTGGTGCGATAGTGCGATGGCGCCTACGACCACAACACTGCTCTGCTCCCCCAGCTAATGTCCCCCGGATGCCCCCGATTGCTACCAACATTCAGCTTCCCTCCCACTCCTTCCCAACGGTGGTCGCCTTCCTCTCCTGGGCGTGTAAAATGCACTGATTTATGGGACAGAAATTATCGAGAGGTTTATTGTTTCGCGGAACGCGGATACCGTGCTCCCGTGCGGTTTCGCTGGTCGTACAGTGTGGGACAAAAGTTTTGATGGGGGACAACGACGCGGTACGAGCTGAACTCGGGCTGAGTTTTTGTGGGTAGCGTGCGTCCTCGATCATAAATCGTGTTCTATGATTTTATGTTTTGCCGGAAAAGTTTACCATTAGGGGAATTCTAATTAAGCTATTCCACTTTCATTTTCGAGTGTCACTACGAGTGGTAGATTAAATTTAAATAAATTTACTCTTTCATCCGTTATCTCGTTACTTTCATCTAGTGCTGGCCTGAAACTATTCGTCTGATGTAACTGTAGCAATCTGGCGGCGTTGGCCCATTGTAAACAGATAGTGTAGGCTCTATTGTTTAGGGACCTCTTGTGTAGCGGTGTACGGTATAAATATTGCAGCAGGTTTTGTATGCTTCCGGATATCGAAGCTTCCGCCATGTCCGAGATGAAAGCTTTCTATCACATGCAAAGGTTAGCGGTGCAGCTGCTACGCAAAGCAAGCAACCAGCAGGACCTCACCGTACCGGGCAACCGAGCGTGAGATTAATGGCATCTAATGGAATTGGATATAGTGTGATGCATCGATGTACCGGATGCGTTCTGGTGCTGTTGGTGCAGTTGTGGTTTCTCTTGATCCCCCGTAAAGGTAGGAACTTGAGTGCCATTTTGGGACAATGTGAGCTACATTTCTGTAACCGTATCTCCCCAAAGAAGCAGTAACCGGGGCCGGCATCAGTTAAGGTAGGTAGGATCAGTTTGGAATTAAATTTTAAACCCGATTCGAAATTGCGTTAGTAGTAGCCACTGCCGGTCGGGCAAACACTGTACTGCCGGTGTGACATTTATGTAGCGTAGATCCTTTCCATGCCGTCGTCACTCTTCAAAATGCTGCCGGTACGGTTGGATTTGCTGCGGAGATAGTGGTAAGCCAATAAAACTCGACAAACATAAGAAACGAATTGAAGCTGACAGAGACAGCTTGGCCTGACAGCTAGAGCTACACATAAACACAATCACGCACACAGCACTCAAAAAGCGCTTCAAATTGAATCCATAACATTCCCAGTACAGAACGCCAACCTCTGCTGCTGCTGCTGCTGCTGCTGCTACTTCTTGCAGTGCATCTCGGTAGAGTGTCATATCCGGTGGAGGGAAAAACGGATACGAACACAACGGTTTAGTTCGTGTGGTAGGCCTCGGTGAAAAAAGGGTTTACTTTTGACATTTGTGTCATCCAGTGTGCCGCCGGAAACTGGCTGTTGTGACGTAGTTGTGCCACTGGCAGTTGTCCGGACCATGTTGTCACAACTTCTCGCTAGGATAGTGCAGCGTCCTGCTATCGGCCGACCTCGTACCTCAGATTGCTGGAATCTTTCTTTCGTGTTGTTGTTGCGTGTGAAACACGGAAAGCTCAGTGTGTTCGGCCGCCATACCATTGCTCGACGTCTGTTGACTTTAAAACACCGACAAATTAGAGTGAAGTCCATTCCACAAGCGAGTGGCAGTTTCTAGATTCCGGGATTTATTATTAGATGAAGTTTTCATACTAAACACACCATCGTTCAAAGCCTCCCGGGCGGTTGTCCCTTGTGTGTGCCTTGATTTGCGGGGAGGTATGATCGTGCCAGAGTTTCCACCCTGGTTGCGCTCATTTCGTTCTGGATGATGCTTCAGCTGTTATTGTTAGCAGACCGGTATACCGTGCTCGACATCGGGCTCCACTACAAACAACCGGATAACGTTCAGCAAACATTTTGCTTGTAATGCATGCTTTCGCACGTGGCAGCCAGACAAGTTTAGACAATTGCTGCTCTGGAAAATGCGACACTGTCACTCGTTAAACAACACCGTGATCAGTGGTTTTTCTTTTTCTAATTAGGTTCTTTCCAATACGAACCGTACAGAGGATTCATCGGTACGGTGCGGAGGGACGTAGTGGTTTGATTGCAGGCTCACATAAAATGCTAAACCGTAGCAAAACTACATACTAATGAGCTAATTAGTCGCAGTGGGTTCTCTTTTTTACATCTCACAGCAAGTAATTTCCCTACTCGTTGATCGCTAGACTGGACATCCATACTCTTATCCAAGCAGGGTTTTCGGTACAACAAAAAATAAAGGCAATCAACAACCAACCTCATGCTGTTTTATACTGACGTTGGGCATTGAGTAGAACATCATCCTGCACCACAAGAACGACTTTAAGCGGAAGGCAGTCCATCGTTCTCTGCTGACGCTGGACACCACACACACATCGCTTCCTGCTGGCTGATAACCCCATACGCCCCAAAACGACCCTCAGCGACTATGGCGTTGACGAGTAGTCAGACTCCCGAGGGTAGCTGTCAGAAAAGCGGCGGGTAATAGTTGTGCCGGAAGAAACGAAAAAATACAATATATCGCTTACAAACGGTCGTGTGTCTGTGTGTGTTGCGTGTGCTTGGAAAAAGAAACCCTAGCTAGAAGGAAAACGCTCCCAAAAAACATCCAACACATACTCCATCAGAGACAGCAGCAGCCTCTGTGCAAAGTTCAGCCGTGGGAGCCATTCTTCGCTCGGCAGAGCAGGACCTCACCGTACCGGGCAACCGAGCGTGAGATTAATGGCATCTAATGGAATTGGATATAGTGTGATGCATCGATGTACCGGATGCGTTCTGGTGCTGTTGGTGCAGTTGTGGTTTCTCTTGATCCCCCGTAAAGGTAGGAACTTGAGTGCCATTTTGGGACAATGTGAGCTACATTTCTGTAACCGTATCTCCCCAAAGAAGCTGTACCAGGGCCGGCATCAGTTCAGGTAGGTAGGATCAGTTTGGAATTAAATTTTAAACCCGATTCGAAATTGCGTTAGTAGTAGCCACTGCCGGTCGGGCAAACACTGTACTGCCGATGTGACATTTATGTAGCGTAGATCCTTTCCATGCCGTCGTCACTCTTCAAAATGCTGCCGGTACGGTTGGATTTGCTGCGGAGATAGTGGTAAGCCAATAAAACTCGACAAACATAAGAAACGAATTGAAGCTGACAGAGACAGCTTGGCCTGACAGCTAGAGCTACACATAAACACAATCACGCACACAGCACTCAAAAAGCGCTTCAAATTGAATCCATAACATTCCCAGTACAGAACGCCAACTGCTGCTGCTGCTGCTGCTACTTCTTGCAGTGCATCTCGGTAGAGTGTCATATCCGGTGGAGGGAAAAACGGATACGAACACAACGGTTTAGTTCGTGTGGTAGGCCTCGGTGAAAAAAGGGTTTACTTTTGACATTTGTGTCATCCAGTGTGCCGCCGGAAACTGACTGTTGTGACGTAGTTGTGCCACTGGCAGTTGTCCGGACCATGTTGTCACAACTTCTCGCTACGATAGTGCAGCGTCCTGCTATCGGCCAACCTCGTACCTCAGATTGCTGGAATCTTTCTTTCGTGTTGTTGTTGCGTGTGAAACACGGAAAGCTCAGTGTGTTCGGCCGCCATACCATTGCTCGACGTCTGTTGACTTTAAAACACCGACAAATTAGAGTGAAGTCCATTCCACAAGCGAGTGGCAGTTTCTAGATTCCGGGATGTATTATTAGATGAAGTTTTCATACTAAACACACCATCGTTCAAAGCCTCCCGGGCGGTTGTCCCTTGTGTGTGCCTTGATTTGCGGGGAGGTATGATCGTGCCAGAGTTTCCACCCTGGTTGCGCTCATTTCGTTCTGGATGATGCTTCAGCTGTTATTGTTAGCAGACCGGTATACCGTGCTCGACATCGGGCTCCACTACAAACAACCGGATAACGTTCAGCAAACATTTTGCTTGTAATGCATGCTTTCGCACGTGGCAGCCAGACGAGTTTAGACAATTGCTGCTCTGGAAAATGCGACACTGTCACTCGTTAAACAACACCGTGATCAGTGGTTTTTCTTTTTCTAATTAGGTTCTTTCCAATACGAACCGTACAGAGGATTCATCGGTACGGTGCGGAGGGACGTAGTGGTTTGATTGCAGGCTCACATAAAATGCTAAACCGTAGCAAAACTACATACTAATGAGCTAATTAGTCGCAGTGGGTTCTCTTTTTTACATCTCACAGCAAGTAATTTCCCTACTCGTTGATCGCTAGACTGGACATCCATACTCTTATCCAAGCAGGGTTTTCGGTACAACAAAAAATAAAGGCAATCAACAACCAACCTCATGCTGTTTTATACTGACGTTGGGCATTGAGTAGAACATCATCCTGCACCACAAGAACGACTTTAAGCGGAAGGCAGTCCATCGTTCTCTGCTGACGCTGGACACCACACACACATCGCTTCCTGCTGGCTGATAACCCCATACGCCCCAAAACGACCCCCAGCGACTATGGCGTTGACGAGTAGTCAGACTCCCGAGGGTAGCTGTCAGAAACGCGGCGGGTAATAGTTGTGCCGGAAGAAACGAAAAAATACAATATATCGCTTACAAACGGTCGTGTGTCTGTGAGTGTGTGTTGCGTGTGCTTGGAAAAAGAAACCCTAGCCAGAAGGAAAAAGCTCCCAAAAAACATCCAACACATACTCCATCAGAGAGAGCAGCAGCCTCTGTGCAAAGTTCAGCCGTGGGAGCCATTCGTCGCTCGGCAGTCATTGGCGAGAGCACCCAGAGCAGCGGGTACGAAATGCACGCACGCAGTGATAAATTATTCATCAAGTTGCTCATTTATCACGTTGACCAGCGAACTGACACGCTAACATGATTGACTGACATACACGCAGTGAAAATGTTCTAATCTAGTCTAGTGTTTTCCAGTACGTCCGTCCATTTGTCGACCGTATGTGTGTGTGTGTTGGTGGGCTGCTATTTCGTTTGTTTCGTTGGGGTTGCTTTAGTTCGTGACCGTATCATCGCCCACTGGATATCACCCCCTGCCCAACTGGCCATAGCATCCGTTAGCACCCATGATTCAAGCTTCATCTGTGTCCATGCGGTCGGTTGGTTTTGGTAGTGCACACGTTCGTGCACTTGCTGTTCGGTTCTACGTTCGTCTTCGGTACGGGCAAGAGGCACATTAATACGATTAGTGTATGATAGTGACACATTTTCATCGCCTACATACATACAGTCGACGTGCCGTGAAAGATTCTCGCAGCGAAACTTCCGCATGGCATGTGCATAAAGGTAATGGCAATATTGTTTGGTGTTGAGACCTGACAATATTTTCAACTAGATGAAGTTGATCTAAGAAAGTATGTGAAGTTTAAAAACATGCAAAAAAGTGTAAATTAACACTTATTTAATTTTAAACTAGAATCCAGCATAATTGGAGCAGAATAGACTAAACCATCAAATGACCTAATAATACAAATTATAGTTTATAAAATGAATTCTTAAACAATGTTATCCGAGTAAATTAGAAAAATTAAAGTTGAAATTATTCTTCCAAATAAATATCAACAAATATTAAAGACCATCAGCACTTCAACATTTGATTTAGTGTAAAAATGTGCTGTGATTAAATTGTCATCTGATAAGCTTTTTGTGCAGATAACATTTTTTGACATATAAGCAGGTTGTTTGAACGAAACATCTGCCACCATTGCGGCGAAAGTCTACGATTTTCTCATATCCTCACAATACGAAACAGACGAGTCGTGTGACTCGCACATAACAGCAGCCTTCGGAAACTAACGCACAAGCCGAAAAGCTTTGAGACTGTCAAAAGCTTGGTGTACAACATTCTGGCAGAATCTTTCAAAAACCGCCGTGCACGGGTTAAAGATATTAAATTACAAAATAAGCTACTCAGCCCAAACTCGACGCTCGTATAGGCTGTCCGTCCGTTTGAATGGCAAAAGTTCACCCGTGCCGGGGACTAGTAAGACGGATGGAGGCTCGTTTGGTGTCGGGAGCTCCAAACCGATGGTCGTTTGCGTGTTGCGACATTTAGCTAACACATTTTGCTACCGAGCGCTCGCGCCACAGGTCGACCAAAGCGACAGCCGACCGGGAACGAAGTGGCAGTTATTGCCAGCAAGGATAGTGGTCCAATCCTGCCGAGTTAGATAGATGGTGAACTTTGGCAAATTACCGGCTCGGTAGGATTGGAAAAGTTTTTGATATCCGTCCGCTTCGCCCGGTACGGAAACTTTGCCCCGGTGCGAGCCGTGCTGGGATAAACAGAGAGGCGGCAGCCGTTGCGGGACCAGTTGGTGCGTTGCAAGTCGGTTTTTGGGTGTTGGAAATTTTCGAACATCACGGCAAAACGGCATAACCCCATGCAATTGCGGGGTTTCTTTATCATTTATCCGAAACGGAAAGTTAAAGTAATTGAGCCGTGAAACTTGGGACTGGTGCGATGTGAAGAGGTGACTCGCACCAGGGAAGAAAACGAAGATGATTGAGGGTGTGGTTTGGATGTAAATTTTCGTCAATCGCTTCTGCGAAAGCCATTTTCGATGTGCTGTGGCAAGAACATTGGCAATTAAGCGTGCAAACGAAGTGCGGTAAAGGAAATTCAGGAACATCCTTGCTGTTGTAGTAAATATAAAAGAAAATTGTACTCTACCTCAATGGCCTTTTGTGCTAAGGAAGGAACAAAATGTAGGCCTTCACAATGCACAATTAAATAATGATCACCGCGAAAGCCTACCGTGCGCAAAGCGTAGCAATTTAATTCCAAAATTAGCTCGCCCGCAGCTACGTCATTGTCCAGCGTCAATTGTCTGACGCGAAATAAAAACCGCTCGATCGATAAAGTGGAATTGACACGCACAGGCCGCTAGGCACGCGTTTATTGCGGTGAAGAAGGTTGAAATTTGTGCCTTAAAATTATCTGCACCTACATCGGATTCGTTCTGCCTCTCTGCTTCAGCGTGCTGGAAGCGTGACATAAAACGTGATACAAGCTGCGATCACAATCAAAGCGATGCGAAGCAAAAGACTCACACTGCTGGTCTTGGGTAAGTATGATTGCTTGGACTGTCTTCGTTGGCTAGCTAGCCTCCGTGCAGCAGAGGATGGAGTAGATTTGCGTCATGTTGCGGCAGAAAGAATCACACTTTTTTTGCAACGTAACCACCTGCTGACCTGCGGATTTGGTTAGTAAAACCACAGCGAGCAATGAGGGTTGGTCCGCAAAAGAAAAAAAAAACGACTCTCCCGTTTGAGAATCTCAGCACGATAGTGGTCACGATGGACACGGCGATTGGGGCGTAGAAAACGATATCGTAAGAAAGGAAATCGTAGTGTTCGTAAAGCTCGTTTAAACTAATACAGAGCAGCAAAGGAAAAGCTCGCCCGAAGTACAGCGCTTGTACGGAGGCTTTTCGTACGAGCGATTTATGCTCATTTCGCAACCACCGCGACCGGTTGTGCTAAATCATAAAGCTTAATCGTATTAATTTCTGGTTGCAGATTAGATTTTACGCCACTTTGCTGCTTCGTTCTTGCGCGATTCGATAACACACACACACACACAGCGAGTCGTCAGGCGATCCAGGTTTGCAGTGATTTGGCGCTCAGTGTTGGGCTCGTACTGTTAGCTGGTTTCTGACGCGTTTGGCGAGAGTATCACCTTTCCTTCCAGCGGTGTTTTTGGTTCGTCTAAATTCAATCCAAACGCTGTTGGTGCTGTGTGCTTTCTTTTTCGTTTCGCCACTGAAATCGACCTCGCTAGTCGGTCGGCACACTTTACTACTAAATATAGGATTAATGACGAAAGCGTTACTCAGTGTCATGAACCACCTTGAGCCACCGGTTTGGTAGGCTATATTTAGCTGCCGCTACGTTAAGCAATCGGTGTTTTAGTGCGTTCGATGTATATTCGTTTCATTTATGACATTCTGTAGCCTTCAATTTCTCCAATAAATGAAGGTGAACGAAGCGATCCTGATTGGTTGCTAGAATTCATAACCCCAAATCAGTAACTCGCTTTTCACTACCCGTGACGCTCCACACGGTGCTAACGCCACCATTAACTTTCATAATTGCACATAATTGCATCGGGTGTTCGAATGCTGTGTGTACCTTTGCTACTGACAGAGAATTCTAACCAACCGCAATAAATCAATCACCATATGCATGCGAAGTGGCGGCCAACGAACCGGTACGCTTTTGCCATCCTGACATCCCGGATCGACTGGCATCCTGTGGTCATTCGGAGGCTATCCATGCTCTTTGCAGTGAGCGAACCACAAACCGCGTGCAGTACCGACGACCGGTCTGACGCAGTACCGGCTGTGCCATCCTTCACTTAAACAGACCCCAAATCAATCCTATCGCCCTGTCACAGCAACAACTGTAAAACGCTTCACTCAAAACCGCACTCGTGCCAGAAGGTGCCACTGTACACGAGTGCACTCGAACCACCGCAGTCAAGCCTTCGGTGTGGGCAATGATCCGGAAACAATTATTGTGAGCTAGTTTCGCACGCTTGCTACCATAGGAAGCATCGTATCACTTCCTTTTCCTTAGAAACCGTCTAACAGTCTTGTCCTCAACAATGGTTAACTTGCAATGCAAATAAATGTCACACGCAAGCAGTGTCGCAGTTCGGTCTGTAAATGGTTGTTGCACTGTACACTATCTTATTCCCGCTGACGTCAGCCCGCGAATCCAAATCTGGCCTAGGGCGTTGTGGGCTCATTAGCCTGGTAATAGCAACACGGTGTCGATTAGGCAACCTATTTTAAGACACCCGCAGTGTCGGTGCTCTTTTTGCGGTTCTCATTAGCCCGTTGCGTCAAGGACAAACCGTTGAACTGTTTGGCTGTCACTGTGGTCAAGTCACGTGGTCCCAAGCATGGCGAGCTTTCTGCCTTCTGCTGCACTCGATGTGTGTACTTAAGGAGCGCGTACGTGATTAGTTCGTGGGACGCGGACCACGCTTTTAAGTGTCAACTTTCTCGAACCGTACGTGGAAAGTGATCAAAAGGTGCGTTCGATATTAATTACGATAATAGCGTTCGTTCCAAGTGGGGTCTTAAATTACCCTGAAGCGTTCCAGAAACTTGTTACCATCGACCCAGGACGACGATCGGAGAGTGCTAACAAACATTTGTAATTTCTGCGAACTTGTAGTGAGAACCCGTTCTGCAAATAGTAAAATTGCCGGAATCAAGGGTGAGCGTACTTCGTTAGATGGCCCCGCACACACAAACACGTGTGTCCACGAGCCACAATTCGTGCTATAAATATGTATTTCATCATCGGTGTCATTCGAGAAACTAACGTTCTCCGTATCCTAGCGGGCTGCAGGTTGCGCCCAAAACATTGGGAAGGGTTTTATTACAAATATTTTGTTACGCACCGTGCTAAGTGTATGAAAGGATGGACGTGCCACACGCTGCCAAACAAAGTAGAGGGCTTTGATCGGTATACGGAGAACCTCGGCGAGAACCTCTTAACGAATGAATGGCGTCATGTAACAACACGTGTCAGCAAGCGAATGGACAGAAGGTACATCGAACCATCGAGCTATCGAAGCGATATGTTTGTTTTCTGTAGCGTTTGAGATCCTGTCAATGATCAGTATTTAAAGCATTCCTTCCAAACAAACTAAAAAACAAGCAAACAAACGTTCTGTAAACATTTGTACTTCCATGGACCTGTCACATTGGACAACAATGTTTTTGTTCAGGACTTATTAGCTCTAAACTCATGATGTTGGTTAATTTTGATGCGCGATGTAATTCTGTTGAAATTGAGGTATTTCGTTGTCTGTGAATTTTTGTTTTTTGGTAAAAAGAAAGTGCGTTGAAAACGTTTCATTACTTGCCTAGGAGTTCAAAATCAATGTCAGATCTCAGTTAAGAGCTTGCTTTAGTTGGGCGAAAACCATGCTGCACTGGACCAGATTTATTTGCATTGTAATTAATCTAGCAATTAGTGAGCAACGTTTTACTGTGCTTTTGAATATTTCAAATCGAATCAAATTTAATATTTAAATTAACTGACCTTTACATTGCGGACGGATTCGGGCACGTGTGCATGGGAAATAAAATTAATGTCAACGCCTACGGCGCTGGCCAAAATCACTGTCGATGAAAATCATTTCGCTTGCATCATAGTGACACCGCAGATGAGTTTTCAGCGTTTATGCTCGTTTCGTCCATACTAATAGCGCGGGAATGAGTTACATGTACCGTATTGAATGACATTTTAACGCTCGTTTTAAGGGTTTTTTTGCGACTTTTTACGCACAAATTGAATTCTTATTCATCAAAGTAATAAGATTGATACGTTCTGTAAACAACTTTAAGTTTATATTTTTTTATAATTGAAAAGTAATTGCTAAACATCCTTTCATTACCTCCAAAAATGTTCCTTAGTCTGTTACGTTTTTATTATACTAGTTCATTCAAATAATACTGAATTGGTGTGACGAAATATGCATAAAAGTAAACGAAAGTTACAGAAATTAAAGGAAAATGTAATCAACGCAACATCGTGTGACAGTTTTTAACCAGCTGACTGCAGAACTGACGTTGCTTTAGGGTGAAATCCATCAACATTTGTATTTTATAATTATCAAACATCTGTTTCATACCCTGCTTCTCATATCGCGCTTTGCACATGTTCATGCAAATCAGATGCAACTGCAATGATACACCTCGGGGCCAAAGTGCATGATCAAAGTATTGGATGTCAATGTTTGATACTATTGGTACACGGTAGCTCTGAAACCAAATTGGATTTTTTTACGCTGGATGAAATTTGATACGGCGCATGTGTTCGAATTGACTTCGAAAAAAATTCATGCATACCAATGTGAAGTCGTCGAAAAAGTTGCAACGAAGTTTAATGCATACTTTAAATAAGCTATTGATGCTTTGGGACGGCTAATACCATTGGTCTATAATTGTTTCTCATTAAAGTCAATACAAAATGATAGCTTAAAGTTACTTTTATTTTAAAACTTTAGCTGTAATGAATAAGAAAAAAATAAATTACAAGTTTCTGTTTTATAATCTCTTAAATTATCTGTTTTTTACTGCTTGAACAATCATCAAACCGACATCAATTACTT